>JAEMWC010000118.1:562500-602500 GCA_016490735.1 Pachyseris speciosa | reverse complement strand
GAAAATAGTATGGAAAGGTGATCTGAGCCAGTGGCACAGTGGATTTGGACCCCACATGGATTTGCACTCTCCAGTCCAGATCTGCTTGTGGATCAGATTTGGACCCCCTAGTCCAGAACTGCTAGCAGATATGAATCCCCTTTTACGAATTTGGACCCCCACCCCTCCTAAAAACAAGCGTTCTATTGAGTAAGGTAATAAAAATTCCTTTCCAAACTGAGTTTGGAGATGTTAAAAAAGCAAAATAAAAATATTGAGGTAGGTTTTTTTAAAAATAATCTTTAATACCTTGTGTAAAAAAGAACCTGCAAAGTTAGTTTTCATCTATAAATTTTTAAAACAAAACATTTCTTAACATCTTAGAGCAATACCTGAGGACAGGTCTGTTTCCCCGTTCAACTGTAGGCAACTTAGGCGTCGTTCACACTTGGTGCCCGGGCACGGTACCTGGGCACGGTGCCTGACGGGCACCAATGTGAACACAACGTTTTGTAAGTGCCCGTGCCAATAATTGGGCACGGTGCTCGGGCACGGGTACAAGGTCGAGACCTTGTACCCGGGCACTGAATCGGGCAAGGGCACAAGTCTGCACACGATTCTAGCGAGTGCCCAAGAACTTTACCCACAAACCCCTGCTCCTAGCAGTTATTTTACCCACAAATCCCTGCTCTTCAGTTTCAAAATGGCGGAAGGCCAAAGGTGGACGAAAGAGCAAGTTGATGCTTTAATCGACGCTTACAGTGACGTTAGAGTGCAGGAAAACGTAGAAGGGATAGCAACAAACAAAGAAGTTTATGGTCAAGTGCAAAAATTGATGAAAGATGATCACAACATTGATCGAACAGTGAAGCAAGTGGAAACAAAATTAAAGAAGCTAAGGAGTGGATATAGCAAGCTAAAAGATAGAATGAAATCATCGGGATCGGAGCGACCATATCTGACAAATGCTTTAACCAGTGTAGAGAAAGTAGCCTATGAATTCTGGGACAAACTGGATCGCATTCTTGGTAAGTCAAATTGTAATAATTCCAGACCGAAAGTGAGCTTGTTTCTTGCTCACAATCCCATCAACTTTAATTTGGTGACATCATTATGATGTTTAATAAAGCATCATAATCATCATCGCCACATGTTCTTTCAAGTGTTTTTAAAATCGCTTTTTATCTTCTGACGTGAGAATTGAACAGTCCTAGAACAAATGGATCAGCCACTCCCCAGTGACTTCTTGGCATTCGTAAATGATGTTGGCAAAAGACGAACCTGGCAAATAGATCATGTGTCCTGAAAATCTCCAATATCAGTCGCATGATCTTCTATTTGCCAGGAACCTCTCTTGCTTCCATTAAGGGTTAGAACCAGTGATAAGATCCTGAAAACAAGGTTACAGAACAACTACAAAATTGTGCTGCCAGAGTTATTACAAAATCAACCTATGACATCAACTCTGTATATCTTCTTAATTCCCTTGGTTGGGACAACTTATCAAATAGAAGGGCAAAACAAAAGGCAAGCTTAACGTACAAGTGCACTAATAAACTCGTCCCAACTTATCTCTGCAATATGTTTGAGCTGAGAACTTCTAATTATGATCTTCACGACGCCAAGGGAAAATTATCCCTTCCGATACCTAGAACTGACTACCTGAAGTGTAGCTTTAGTTACAGTGGCACTCTTTTATGGAACAATCTTCCTGAGGAACTGTGTACAGCAAATTCCTTGGGTCTCTTCAAGAGAAAAATTCACAGATTGTTTTGTGAATAGTACTCCCACATGGCAAATATGTAAACCAGTTGTAGGATATTTTTATATGCTATGTAAAAGTGATATTTTAACGGTGTTTAAATCAAGTTCTTTTTGTTGTTGTTGTTGTTGTTGTTGTTGCTGTTAGTTTTAATCAAACCAGATTCAGTTCAAGTATTCTGTTTCCTTGCCAGCAAAACTTTCTTCCTATTGGTATATTTTAATAACCCAGGCACCCATCCTGTTGAAGATCCACCAGCAGAGCACCTGGTTGAAAGTTCAGCACAAAACGAAGAACCTGCTGCAGAGGATTCTAGAGAACCACACAGTGAAACTGGTGGTCATGGTCAGGAAGCAGCAAATAGTGAAACAAGTGAAGAAGGAACAAATGGCAAGCAAAAAGGAAAACCAGAAAAGAGAAAACAAGCAAATAGTGTACAAAGAGGTCCCAGGAAAAAGAAACGTTTGTGTGATGTTGTCGAGCAATCAAATCTCCATATGCAAAGTCTCAATGAAAGTCTGGCAAGTAGTTCAGTTTCAAAAGAAACGCGAGCTCGTGAAAGGGAAGAAGACAGAGAATTTTTCAGGAGTATGATGGGAATGATGTCTCAAACCATGATGGGAATGACTCAGCTCTTAGTACAAGGAGCTAGTCCAGGGCTGGGCCATTCACCAGGCCTTCAGCCCGTGTACCCACCACCTATGTCCTTTGGAGGATACATACCACCTGTACACAGGCCATCATCTCCCAGTTCCTTCACAACAGATCAAACTACATCTGGTGATGAAGTGTCAGACCTTTATAGTCTGTAGCAACATCTACTGATGTTTTTTTTCTTCCATTATTAAGAAATAAACCTGACTGGTATAAATTAATAGGAATATCAGAGGGTGGCTCTTTGGTTGGTTTTATTTAACAGTTTGACTGATGTATGTTGTTCAGTTTCCATTGTGTTACTTGAAATCTTTGAGGAATCTATTTTGCAACTTAAAATTCCTTGAAGAGTTGCGGCCAGGGAACAGGCTTATCATGTATACTGGATTATGACCTTGTTTGAGTGAACTATTGTTTAAAATTATTTCCTAAAATAAATAATGGTTCCTGTTATGTAGTAAGAGTAATTTGCTTTTTGTTACCATGTTTTTGAAACACAAATGAGTTGTTGTTTTATGCTATTAATTCAGTATGATTTTTTTAACTAGCTACTTCCTGTTGTTTTTTACTGAAACTCAACTGTTGAATTCAAATTGTAACTTTGTTGTCCCCTCATATGAGACTAAGGAAGGGATAGAATAGGGCAACTGTTTGAACATCTTTAAAGTGTTTGACCTCATATGTTCATTCCAAAAGGAACATCAGCCTGAGATGAGAGTCAGGAGAGAGGAATACTTTCAAAAAATGAGAGTATTAAATTTTCCCTTAAAACACCTGGTTTTTCTATTGAGGTAATTTTTCTTAAAAACTGTTATTAAAGGGGACTATAACTCAACTTAACTTTTCTTTTGTGTGAAACAGTGTGAATGTTGAAATTGGCTGATTTAACAATAATATTACTTGGGAGATGATTAACCTAGATTTGACCTAGCTGGAAACCATAACAAAATCTTTGCAGTCCTGTAAGTTGTAACAACACTGAAATTACTGATACCATACAGTCCTAATACAGTTTGTAATAAACAGGACGGTTGCTTCAAGTGGTTTGCTAGTGTTGGGACAAATAACGAGCGATGATATTTCTGGTAGCAATAGCGCCTGGGTGAGCATCATCTTCTAGCAAGGGATTAGGCCTGGGTAAATCACCAACTTCATCTTCGTCCAGTCTGTCCCACTCCTCAAGGTAAGCTGCCTGTTGTTCTTCGCACATATTATGAAGGATGCAGGCTGTAGTGACATGAAGAACAACGTTCCCAAGGTCACAATCCAAAGGACGCAACAGACATCTCCATCTACCTTTGAGTCTCCCAAAGGCTCGCTCAATCTGTATGCGTGCTCTACTTAGTCTGTAGTTAAAGTTTTCTTTCTCTTGAGGTAAATTACTTCCAGGATAATTCTTCATAAGATGTTGAGAGAGGGGATAAGCGGGGTCACCAATAAGAAATGGCTCAATTACATGGGTATTAATAACTCTAGCTAAATTCTCAGAAGCAGGTACTAGGCGCCCCTCCTTAACTTTTTCCCCAATCTTTGAACGCCCGAACACTCTGGCGTCATGCGCTCTTCCTGGCCAACCAGCAAAAACGTCAGTGAAACAGCATTGGCTGTCACATACAGCTTGAAGAATTATAGAGTGGAAGCACTTCCTGTTGAAGTAGTCTGTGTGATGTTCCAATGGAGCTTTTATAGGAATGTGAGTTCCGTCTATTGCTCCCAAGCACTGCGGGAAATTCCACTTTCTTTGAAAGCCATTTATGATCTTCTGTAAATCTGTGCCACCTTGGAGCTTACTGATTATATGCTTCTTTGATCGCACTAAAAGCTGCATAGCTTCATTCACCTTTTGACATGCTGTTGATGCGCCGACTCCAAACTTGTCTCCTATTTCGCGGTAGTCCAAGCCTTTACCCAAGCGCTTCAGAAGCATTGCCACGATCACCCTAACAGAAACAGGTTTGCGCAATCTAGTAACCGTACGTTTAAGGCCCTGCATCTCAATTACCAAATGTTCGAACATATCTTTTGAAATGCGATAGCTTTCCAACCACTTTCTCTCGGGAAAATGAAGAAACTCATCTTCCAAACCATGCTTATATCGTCGAATCTCCCATGTTCTTCTTGTGGGTTCTTTTGTTGACAGAAAGTCTGTCAACTTGCAAGAAATTGAAAGGCAGGTGGTCGTAAAAATGCGCGTAAAATGTAGTCTCTCTTCTTCGTATCTGTCATCTTGTAATTTCCTCATGTGGAAGAACATCATCAAAAAGGTACAAACAGCATATAACATGCTTATTTGTACATTTAAGAAATGCATGTGCCTTCGATACATCGTGAAATACGCGAAAGTTTAAATGTCCTGACGAGGTACTGGGCACCGAATGTGAACACGCATTCAAAACTGGGCACCGAAGTCTGAACAACGCACAGTTTCGTACCGGTGCCCGGGCACTGTGCCCGGGCACCAAGTGTGAACGACGCCTTAGTTACATACTTAGCTACTTAGGTATGGTTTAGAGCCACTAGAAATTGGTGGAGAAGCCTGGTGATTGCTCCTTGGAATCAGTATCACATCAGATATATAGTGATTCAGATCATCACTTCATAATGAATGCAATTTCAATTATCCACAGCCTCCCATGAGACAGTCAGAAATCGGAAATTGTGTATCCTCTGGATATATGTATGCCTCACAAAAATTATGAAAGAAAGATACATGGAAATCAATAAAAATATTTAGATGCCATGAATTAAGACCAAGATATTTATTTTGATCAATTACTTCTTGACCTTACTATCACAAAAAAAAACTGCTTGCTAACATTAAGCTCATCACTCAATGCACCTACAGTGTTTTCAAAAAGAAATCCAGCTGCTCTTCTGGCCAGTTAAGTGCAAGACCAAACAACTTGATAATAATATATTGGGCATTTGGTTGATACCACTATCAAGGTGATTCATCAAAGCAAAAGTGCTGGAAATCCGTTAGCCATCTTAACTTGATCTTAACATACTTCATCAAACATCAGAGATTCCATTAAACATTAATGCCAAATGTCATCCAAACATCCCACGAGATTGGTGTGACCAGCTACTAATAAAATTAATTGAAAGACTGTATGCAGGAGGAGGAAGTCCAAAGGATGTGTAAATTGATGAGAAAGAGCTTACTTTAAGTTTAATTTTAAGTTTTAAGTTTAATGATACTTTGTCATGTGAATACAACTAAGTTGATACAAAACAAAAAAGTGCATGACTGGAGAATGATTGGGAGAAACTAAATTCCCATACAAAGAATATTATCTAATATTACACATTCTAAAAACTAAGAGGTGAAATTTAAACGTGGCCCAAAGCTAACCTAATCAAATTAAATCAAATACTTGTCTCTTACAAGTCACCCCTGATTTGAGATTGAGACTAAAAATCATGAAGTAATCCAAAGCAAACCTAATTAAATTACATACTTGTCACTCACAAGCTACATCTGATTTAAAATTGACGCTAATAATGTAATAGATAAGACTTAAGGTGGCTCTATACAGTATTTTACAAAGCTTTGGATATTACATATGCATAAATAATTTCTCCCCTGGCAAATGTTTATCACATAGCACTCGGTAGAAGGTCAATAATAAAAACCTACAGCCTTGGACTACGTTTGGAAGACTCTTTCAGAACCTTTATGTTGTTGCTATGGCAACTACTGATAGAAATGCTTGGCTTGTTTTTTGAACCTACCTGACTTCTAGATGGTGTTTCTAGGTTTCTACACGGTGAATTTTCTTTGTTTTGGGGGAAACAGAGTAAACATACAAGGAGTTTCAACTGACAAAGCTACAAGAAAATCTGTACATAACTTTCGGAGGAATTCGCAATTTTCGTTTTTGAAGCGTATTACATTAATGTATGTCTAAAATTTGATGATTTTTTCCTAACAGCGAGAAAAAGAAAAATCCTATCCATGTGTAAATTTTTAAAAAAATTCACCGTCTGGAACGCGCCCAATATGCGTTTTTGGATCACTCAAAAACCCTTGTTTTTCGTGACGTCATCAAAGTAGAAATTCTTCAAGTTACGGTACTGCGCATGCTCACGTTTCGCTTTCCTCGCACGTGCCAGTTGAGTAGTTAAGAAGTGAAAGCTTCTTTTCCCCACTACGGCGAAAAGTATACCTAAGTGTTGTAATACTTATGGAAATGCGTTTTAACTTGTGGTTTCATCCGCTGCTTTGAAGTGTTCAACGATCTTGGCTAAAATACGGGTTATTTTGTCACTCGCGTGGCCTTGCTAGTTGTTGAAGATGGCGGCAGAGACAATATTCCAACAAGCCCTTTTGCTCCGAACTTCTCGTAAACGTTCCTAAGATCTCGATATGAAATGCCACTTCCGGCTATTTTTTCAGCAATCGGTTGCTTGATGGGAATCCCGCGTTTGTTGGATGATAAAGAGTTCCTCGGAACGTCTGCAGGAGTTCGTAGCGACGATCAAGGTATTTCATGTCGTTTTCTGCGTATTGTGCTGTTGACTTGTTTTCTGTCAACATGTCCTCTGAAATGTTCAAACGGGAGTCAAAGACTATTCTTCTTAAAGCTCTAACATCCTCCATTGCATCGTGTGCGGGGAAAGGTTCATGGAAAAGTGTCTGATAAATGGATTGTTGATTTAATTTAGCTGTGGAACCATCTGATAAGACCAGAGAGGAATGTTTACGTTTGACTAAGTTCTTCATCGCAGGGAGAGTGTCGGAGAAGAAAACGTTAAGACAGGAAAGTTTCTCACAAAGGTGATGTCCACCTTGACGAAGAAGGGTTGGAGTATCGAAAACTTGAGAGTTGTGCCCGATTAAAACAGTATAAATATTATTATCGCTTTTCACACGCCTGACAGTTTTCTCTAAGTAGGTTAGAAAATTTTCCAGTGACTTTCCAAGTGACACAATTTCGACTGGTTGATTGTCTTTGAACAGGGTCCTGACGCCTCTGACTGTTGAGACACTTAAACCATTTACCCTTGTAGCATGAATATCTACATCCCCGAAGGCAATATATAGTCGTTAAAACAGTGCAAACCTGATTGATCAACTGCTGAAAGTTGACATATTTCTGCGGTTTTTCCAGACGTGTTTGTTTCAATATCGTAAATGACGAAATTGTAAACATTGTTTCTGTCATGAGGAAATTTCTCTGCCACTGGTCTGATGGTTAATTCAGGAATGCACGTTTCAAAGTTTTTCAGCTCCTCACTTGAAATTTTCAAATTGATGATGTCGAATTCTTGGATCAGTTTGGTAGAATTGTTTGGATCAAGGTTACGTCCTATTCCACTCTGGTATGTGTTTCCTTCCTTAGCTTGTTTTTTACCATCAAGATTTAACTTCTGCTTATGTAGTTGAGCTCTTCGGCATTTGAAATTGATGCTGTTTTTTCTTAGTTTGTCTTGGGTAGCCTTGTGATCCATCTTTTCAATGTAGCTGATACAGTGTATACCAGGTTCAATATTGAGGCTCTCAAGTGTTTGGCTTATGTACTGATATCCAAGGTTTACTTGCGAGATGCCACAGGCCACGCGGAAGTCATTACTTTTACTTGCACCATAGTATCTAATTTTGGGATTTTTTGAGCCTATAACACTGTTTAGGGCTTCATTTCTCTGCGAATTTGCCCCAGGTGATAACTTTGCAACTACTATGTCAGTACAATATTCATCAAAAATTCTCTCCAAAGCTTTCCTTAAGTCATCGCCAAAGAGATCTTTGCTATAGGGTAAGTCAGAGTGTTTATAGTTAATAGGGTCTTTCTTGGCACCACACCAGGACTCATTGCAATTTTTGTGGTTTCCAAACGAATGTGGTAGAATGCTTTTTAAGGATTTTTGAAGGGCTGATGGATTTCCCTTATTTTGAGACACACTATAAGTAAAACATTTGACCAGGTAGTTGATAACTTTCTGTGAGAGAGTTGATGAATTTACAAATTTCCCACGTTGGCTTAGGTTATACAACCTTGTAGTTAATGATCTTTTGGCATGCACAATGTCTGTCCACTTTTCTACAGGATAAGGGACCTTCTCTTTTATATGTGCAGCTGTTGTGGAGTCTTCATCCCCGACATAAACAGATAGTTTGACATTAGAATTTAGGCTTTCAGTAAACAAATGGGCTGCTGCCATAGGCTCCATTGCTTTTGATGATGCTGTATGATTGAGTCAACAATTGTGTTGCTTGGCTTCTTTTCCAGTATTTTTAGCATTTGTGCAAACCCTGCAGGATTTTGTTCTCGTAGTATAATCCATAAAGTTAAACCCATGACTGCAGCATGGCTGGTTGACGAGTTATGCCCCTTTCCCCGTTTTTGCCAACCCATGTCATATGAGCAGGGGATATTGATGCAGCCTTGGTCATCTGCTTTTACACCCTTTTTGATGGCAGCATTTCTTTCTTCTGACATTGCAGTTTGGCAACTTTTCTTTGTTACTTGCTCTACTGCATGCCCAATCTCATTTTCTCTACTCTTGAAAGTTACTGGATTCATAGAGGGAATATTTAATGTACACAGTAAATTATTTAGGTGGGTTTCACCGATTCCTGTATGTAGACACCCAAGAACAGCTCTTGAATTAACATCATGACTGAGAGGACCTCTTTGACCACTCCTGTGTTCACTGGAGGTCTTGGGAACATTTTCTGTACCACACACTGCACAGGTAACTGAGAACACTGAGGCTAACCCACATTTTTTTTCTGCTGTTATGTTCCACAATGACAAATTTGCTGAAAATGAAGCGACAATATTGATACTAAGGAAAATCTGATACTTTGTTCTGGCAGTGTGTCTTGGAATAAATGAGCACAAGTAAGTTTTTGCAAAACTTAACAACATTTCACAAATGCAGTGAATGCAATTTGTGGTCTGTGGAAAATTTACAACTGCTTGTTTGTTCCAAATTTACCAAAAACATTAATGTTGCTAACAACAGACATACAAATGTGTGATGCTTGGTATAGGGTAAGGGTAAGGGTTTCAGAACTTGCCCGAAACTTTAAGGACCAACCCCAGACTTTTTATGGCTGATTGCATATGAGAAGTTTTGTAATGTATTAAAGATATCCATGTATAATCAATGTCATAATTGTTCTTTGGAAACCTGTTAATTTTATAGCCTCAAACTTGTGTTGATTTTCTTCAGGCAGAAAAATGTTTCTTCTCTTCTTTGCTGGCAACATTTCAATGAACTTCTCAAAACATCCAAGTCCATAATTCTACTTCCATGTGGAATGCAATTTTCCTTCTTTGTTTCTGATAAAAATTCAAAACTTGTATGTTTCAATGGTAATTATATTATTAGGTTGTAGCTGTAACAAAACATTTGTTGCAGTTTTAATATGAACTGTCAAAATTTTCAGGTCTAATCGTATCAACGAGATAATTTGCTATGAACTACCTGTGGTATAATACAAAAGTTCAAATTGAGAACTATTTCAGAGCAAAGAAAGTCTTGATGAAGCACTTGTCTAAAACTTTTAAGTGAATTACTTGGTGCCACGTATAGCGAAAAAAAAAAAGATTTAAACCACACTTGACTTAAACTTGTTTCTCTTTTCTTCGGTGGGGACAAATCTTCGACCATTCCTTGAAACTCTAATTTGCTCTTTGCCTTCCACTCCTTTATCCCACGAGTCCTGTCCTCCGTGTTTTCACTTCGAGTGGGTTTCTTTCCAGAGAACCGACCCTTTTCGTCACGCAATGGTGGTTGTTTTTCCGGTATCAGTTGCGCCCTTGCAGATGCTCCAGCTGTTTTCGGTGTTTCATCGCCCAGGGAACTCAAAGCGAAGCCTCCGACCATAAAAAGTGCACCGTGACCACTCTGCGACTTCCTTCGCGTACGATCACGACCGTCTTTTCTCACTGATGTCGGCGCGATAAGTACTGCGAATTGGCTCCTCAGTTTAACCACGTCAGGAGAAGACGAAAGAAGTGTATTTTCCAACACATTTCTAGGAGTTTTTTGACGAACACTTATTCCGGACAAAAAGGATAGCGGTAAGTGGAACGCGACTCGCGATAAAAATCTCGCCGCCATGTTTATTTTTGTTTTTTCTTTTCTTTTAATACTCGCGCGCTCGCGCCATTCGTACCCATGCTTCGCGCGCCAAAAAAAACTGTATAGAGCCACCTTAAAACTGCTTAAAGAAGGTGCATGCATGATGTTCGATGGAACACCATTCCAGTCTGTTATGTAGCGATTAAAAAAAGAAAAGCTGAAGGCCATATATATATTTAGCCATGCCAAGCCTAGAATCGGAGCTGCACACTCTCACCGAGCAACTTCGCAAGAGTTTATTTGGGCCAGTTTAATTTGTGTCCAAAACAATTGAGCAGCAGCAGGGAAAACGAAGAGTTTTCGATAGTAAACGTTTGCAAAAAAGAAAAAAAAAGACGGACATTCTTGAGTCTAACTACTTTGAGATGAAAGCGTAAAGGGATTCAAAGCGGATCAAAAACAAAACAAAACAAAACAAAAACATTGCAAGCGAACAAAGTACGATGCCGGCGAGTGTTTGCTCGAAGAAGGAGAAGGTGGAGAAATTAAACAAGACTAGCTAGTAATTAAAATAGCTTGTACTGATAAAGCTAGGAAAATCGGTATTTATTTTGATATAAATGCCCCTAGAAAAAAAAATAAAGGGTACAAACTCTTCGTTTACAGCAGTCAACAGGAATTGACCGCGGTTCAGAAACAATATAACAACAAACATAAGACTTATTACAAGAAAACAAAGCACAATATGAATATTTCTTCGAAGATTCTTGGAGAAGGTGCAGAAATTGGACAGGTAACACAACTATCTTGTATTAAGCTAGAAAATTTCCTTAGCAGATTTGACATAAATGTCCGTAGAAGAGACAAAAAAGAGGTCCGTACCTGATCGTTTAGAGCAGTCAACAGGAATCACTGAGACAGCAATCACTCGGAATGCGACAGAGCTGAATAATAGAGCCATTTCCCACAAAATCTTTGCTTGGCTTACACAAAACACTTAAGTGCTTTGATGGTTTTACTGTTACTTCCCATGTCTTCCGAAGAACCTTCTTCAATTAATGATTCTCAGTGGCAAAACATCATCCAGATAACGAAGAAAGCGCTTGCCAAACCAAACGAGCATTTCTCTCGCAGACCCGTCCACTTTAAAATTTATCAAAACCAGCCAGTCAGTCAACCCATTTCGCTGTTTTTAACATCCAAACGCTGATTCTTACCGGTTCAAACAAACGACATGTTTAAAGACGACGAAACTTAATTGTTGTTTACAGGCTGCTTTCGACGAAGTGAGGCGCGCTGGGTTTTGACTGTTTTGGCAGCATTTTGACAACTTAATGTCAGATTTTGAGAAGTGCACATGCACATGCATTTGATCGGATTTTTTATTTTTACTCGAGCTCGAGTCTCCCCCTTTAATGCTTAATTTTACGAGGACTCATTGCGATTACGTGTTGATAAGATAAGGGCAAAAGTTTCTTAACGCTACTGTGAGGAACCAAGGTCGAAAAACAGTCAGCCAAGCCGAGTAAAAACACTCGTTCGCTTGCAAAGAAAACAACGTAACAAAACAAACAAACAATTCAACTACTTCTTTGCGTCCAAAACGAGTACAGATGATTGTTATTTATATCCATTCGAGAGAAAAATACAAGTTTCATTCCGAACAAAAGTAACAACGATTAAACCAAATGTTAAGCTTCTATTTATTTAATTTACCTCACTGTCCTGTGTTGTAGAGGTTTCTACCACTTGAAAATGCGTAAGCTTCAGTAAAGTAAAAACAAGCATCCGCAAAAATAGCAAACGGTTTGTCCAAAGAAAGGGCTTCTTCCACAGAGTTTGAGCTACTCATTCCTCCCATTAATACCGGTGAACTGTTAAGTGTCTTTTCTTGGTGAGATGCAAGATGCCGCGGTGAAGTGAAAGCCCTTGAAGCGTTGAATTATACTGTTTTCAACCGCACAATCTTTGAAGCTTTTCCTGAGAAAAATCTTCCGTCCTTCCTTTCATCACTTGAAAATTCACCTTCCGGAGTATCTTTTGACAAGTTCTTGATCTTTATGCTTTTTACGCGAAAGACAAACTTCGATCGAAGAAGATGAAGTTGTTTTGCTCAAAATAAAGAAACCAACTGAATGTGAAATTACCAGCCGCAGAAAGCGCGCGAAAAATTTTAACGGCCTCGATTTGGTTTGGGTGTCCCACACCTGGCTTGAGCCTGCGATCCAATCGAAAGCAAGTACCTGGTCAGCGGTCAACTTCAAAAAAACAGCTGACCTCGATGAGGGCTTAACTTGAGCCCGCGATATGGTCACGTTACACTGGTCAGCGGATACCTTGTTTTGACAGGTGTCAATTGGCTATAAGATGGATGTCCAGTATCAAAGATGTACGCTGTAAAGTAGCTGGTCAGCTGGGCCAGGTGGAGTATGGCCGCCATGTTGGATTATTATGATTATTATTAGGATATTATTAATTATTGGGCGACTCCGTCGTCGTCGTCGTCGTCGTCGTCGTCGTGCGTACGCGCCCACGAGCAATACCGCTAGCCATTTTTACCATGAGGAAAGCAGTTGACGGGTTTCTATAGGTATGGTGCTCCGCTTGACGGCCCTTCGGGCCGTCGGAGCTCCGCTATAACCCGAAGACTTGAAGTGGCGCAAACATACCCTTGATCGAGTGTTTCGTCACTTAAAGTTAATCCAAGATCCCTTCGTATGGCAACAATCCATTCGGCTTGAACACACTACACGTCGGTCTTCTGGAAACTTCTGATAAGAGATTTTCACACCATTTTTCCACATAAATTTTCTTAGGAAAGAATGGAATAGAGCAATTTTGAAGCATGATCGCCCACGATTACCATATGTAAAGACCACAAGATTTTCACGCCGGCCCTCGATGCCTCGTTTCCGTGCTGCTCTCCCCAGATCATTCCGAGTGGCCGCCATTTTGGAATAAGGTGTATAACATACAACTTTACTGTTTTAATTTATTGAACGCTACATGAAAATGATAAGAAGACTTCCTGTTTTAGGTATAAGAAAGGGGTACCATTTGGCAATGGAAGGTATACGAAAGGGGTACCTTTTCTGTCAAAAATGGTATATAAAAGGCTAAGGGGTCGGACCTCGGGGCGGAGCCTCCCCGTACTAAATTTGTTTAGTACCCCCCCCCCCCCGGGTTGTAAGATGATTCGTCAAGTAGTCTGTCAGTGTGTGTAAGTCTTCTGTAAACTGTCTGTCCTAGCAAATTTGGACCCCCCCCCCCCAGATGTGGACCCCCCGGTCCAAATCCGCTAGCGAATTTGGACTCCCCGGGTCCAAATCCGCTAGCGAATATGGACCCCCGGGGGACCAAATCCGCTAGTGGATTTGGACCCCCTTTGCGGATTTCGACCCCCGATTACAACTTACTTAGCTGTTATTCGCATATCGCGGATCAGGAAAATTGACCGTCAGCATAAAGCACAGAGAACTGTAAAGTTGTTTAAAGCATGTGCTGCGGCCTTTCATAAAGTAGATGCAATTTTAAAATCTTGTTTTCGTTCATTCGCGTTATTATTTTCCAGGATACTGAAGTTGTATAGTTTGGGCGGCGCTTTAACAAAGGAGGTGCCACTATTTAAAGTAACACTTTTTGGTTGGAAAACGCATTTGTCTTCCCTGCATAAAACGCTTGTTTTCAGGGAGGTCCAGATCCGTGAAAGAGGGTTCAAATCCGCTGGCGGATCTTGACCGGGGGTCCAAATCCGCTGTGACACTGTCGTATGTAGTCTGTTGTTGTCACGGCTAACAAGGCAGTCTAGAAAAGGTATCTTACCATTTTTCTCGATCTCCTTGGTAAACTGTATGTGGGCGTTCTGTCTGTTGAGGTGTTCGTGAAAATCGTCGATTTCGCCTTTGTGTACAGCTGTGAAAGTGTCGTCGACGTAACGTAGCCAGAGCGGTGGCGTTCGTTCGTAAGTCGCAAGGGCTTGTTCCACGATGTTTTGCGTGACGATCTCTGCTACAACAACGGAAACTGGTGAGCCCATAGCTGTCCCGTGCAACTGTTTGTAGTGTTTGCTGTTGTACTGAAAGTAGGTAGACGTAACGCAAAGGTTCAGTAAGTCCATTAATTCGTCTGGGTAACCAGTGGTTTCGCCCCCTTGCGAGTTAGCCCCATCTAGTTAGCCCCGTAACTAATCGAGTTCGCCTCCCAAATAAATCGAGTTCGCCCCACATAAAACGATCTCGCCCCACGTAAAAATATTAAACGTAATACTTGTATACTAACCGTGATGTCTTTTCGAAGCATCATCATCAGGGCCGAACATCGTAAAATGTTCACCGATGTTTACCGCTGACACGCATAGCGAGGCGCTGCTTCTCGCAGATGCGGGAGTTCGAGAAGTCCAAACAAAGTGCATTTTATTAATGACATTAACTACTATAATATACTCTATAATAAAGTTCATGCAATAGAACCAAATATTTAGCTGACACGCGAGTCTTGTAACTTTTTTATTAAAGAGGAACTGAGGTGAGAACTCATTAGGCAAGTGTGTTAACGTAACATAATTAGAATATTAATTACAAGTAAACTCTTTCATTTTGATTTTGTATTGTTTTTGAGATAACCAATGAAAAGGTGACATAAACCTTTTTATCCACGAGCTGCAAACTACTTAAGGCAACGTCTTCGGCCCTCAGACCCCAAAGACCTGGATTTCCAGATAGATCCTGATCATGTCCCAGATAATTTCCTTCGAAAAGACATCACGGTTAGTATACAAATATTATGCGTAACTCTCTTGAATTCCCCAAACCCCTTTCGATTTTTTGATGACAACATATTTGTAGTTCTTTAAGTAATGTTAATTATTTAGGTCCGTCATCGCCGTAACCCGAATTCCCGTCACCTTGTCTTTGCTACAGACCAACAACTTGATGTCCTCAGCAGAGCAAAAAGCTGGTACATCGATGGCACGTTTAAGTTAGTTCGTCAGCCATTTAGCCAACTTGTCACCATCAACGCCTTCGTGAAGACTGATGATTACACCAAGCAAGTCCCTTTAGTATTTGCCCTAATGTCGGGGAAAAAGACCAAGGACTACAGAGCCGTCATAAAAGCAGTGCTGGAGATGCTTCCTGTCCCGCCAGCTGTGAAGAAGATCACCCTAGACTATGAAATAGCAGTGTGGAAAACTCTCCGAGATTTGATGCCGAATGCCAACATCGTGGGGTGCGTGTTCCACTGGACGCAAGCACTATGGAGAAAGGTATGTTAGCAATCTTTCTTATACTCTATTCTCCGTTCAAATTTTACTGAAGTTTACATAATATCATGGGCGAGAAAATTGGAAAAATTACTCCATAATTTTGGCGCGAGATTTCAGCGTTGATTTATAATTTCACATTATATAAACATTGGAATTTCAGAAAAAGAATATCTGGATAAATAGTTCATTAAACAAGTTTACTTATTTTTGGTCTCTACTTACTTATAGATTCAAGAATATGGCCTGCAGGCAGCGTACACTACCGATCAAGGAAATTATTCACTGCTCCGAAAGTTGCAGATCAGGCTCGTGTCAGAGAAGAAGTTGCGGCGGCACCAGAGAAGAGCATACAGAGACCTCCAGTCCAAGATCTTCAACCTTTGGGACGCGTACTTAAAAGAGGAGAAGACAGCAAACCAGCTCCTGAGGGCATGTGCCTATCTTTACGGCCCACAAGAGTAAAAATCCTGCAGGTCGAGACTGGCGCTTGATATTGCACTCTGTAGGTACTACACCAAAACGGCTCGTTTAGGAGCCACCAAATCTAATAAAAGCTATAAACAACAATATTTATCAAATACCCGATATACCGGTTCGATATACCCATCCCTTTATATACTATCGCTAGGCTTTTCACAGTCTTTTCGGTTTTTCGAGTTCAATGGTCCGCCATTTTAATTTCTCAAGCGAGCGAAACCTGGGGAGAGTACAAAGTCGATTTCTCCCGATTTGCTCGCGATCGATTACGACAAGATCAATTAACCGCGGTCAAGTCAAGCGTAAAAAAGTAAGAAAAGTTCTTTAAAGATAAGGTTTTTACGTTAAGAGCTTCCTTTATTATGTGAGTTTACTAAATCATTTTAAGGATTACTAAAAACGTTTTAAGTACGCGGTTAACAAGATCAATAACCAGCTTGCTCGGTCGTGGGGCGAACTCAATCTACTTTGGAGGCGAACTTGGTTAAGTGTGGGGCGAACTCGGTTAATGTGGGGCGAACTCGGTTAATGTGGGGCGAACTCTAACGGGGCTAACTCGCTACGGGGCGAATCCACCGGCATTCGTCGTCTGTTGGTAGTGGCAGTTGTAACGTGGAGTTCTTGCTGGCGGTCTCAGTGCAGTCTAGAGCCAGTTGGAGTGGAATACTGGTGAACAGTGATTTCACATCAAAATACACTAGTTTGTAGTCGTCAGGTACTTGTGCTGTCTTAATGGCGTCGATAAAGTTTTCAGTCAACTGTAGTTTGTGGTCGTGACTCGTCAGTCAGCGGTTTCAGAATTGTAGTCAGGTATTTAGACAGTTGGCAAGTCGGCGAACCACAGAACGAGACTATGGGTCGTATAGGTATGTTAGGTTTGTGTAGTTTGGGCAGTTCGTAAAGTTTCGGTGGCTGTGGTACGTGGCACCTCAGTCTGTTGTAGCGTCGAATGTCAATAACGTCAGCTTTCGTGAAAGTAGTTTGCCGTTGAGTCATTTTCGTTGAAGCGCTGGCGTCGGGTCTAATTTAAATAGTTCGTAAGTTTGTTTCTCGACGAACGACAAGCACTTAAACGACTGAAAAATGACAATGACATTGTTATACTTCCCGCTGACAAAGGACGTGTTACTGTTGTTTTGGACAAGAAAGACTATCACGACAAAATGGACGCACTTGTTAACGAAGGGGCCGTTTCTCGAAAGTCCCGGAAACTTTTCGGGCCCGCAAAGCCATTTCAAAAACCATCTATTCTAAAAAGCTGGCCTTTAACTATGATTTCAAGATACGAAAGGGCAAATTTGTTGCAAAATTTCATGCCCAGAAACGTCTTCGTTTTTAAGATATGAAGGAAATTGTGGCACCCGAAATAGACCCGAAAAGTTTCCGGGGTTTCGAGAAATGCACGCCTGGGTCAAGAATGACGTTTCATATTTCAGTGGAACGCAATATAGTCAACATAGTTTGTACCGAATTGTACCATATTATGGTATCTATTGTTACCATTTCTGTCATAATTAAAGAAACATGAAACACAGTTCACAGTGAATTAAAGACCCGAATCTCATTTGACGAATAATTATAATAAAAAATCACGGCTCACGGTTATTACCAAAATCACGTTTCACGAGGAAAAACCAGGCCATTTCACATTTCACGGGAAATAAAAAAGGCAATTCAAGGCTGACGAAAATACCCCTTACCACCCTCACGTAAGCCTCCAGTTCTGATAACAACCCGTGAACTACTTTTCTCATGGTAGTCATGGCTAGCGGCACTGCTCGTGGGCGTCACCACACGACGACGACGTTGCCAAACAATTAATATCATATTATTTAAATAATTAAGGAGAAAGTGCTGCCTTTGTAATGACATCTGTATATTTATTTATCAGGCCTGTTTATTTATTAAGCATTTTGTTGTTGTTTGTTTTTGTTGTGTCCCCAATTAGCTTGTAAGCTAAGAAACACAGAAACATGAAAACACAGTTCACAGTGAATTAAATACCCGAATCTCATTTGACGAATAATTATAATAAAAAATCACGGCTCACGGTGATTACCAAAATCACGTTTCACGTTTTTTTTGACACGTAAATAAAGTTTATTATTTATCATTATCTACAAGCGGTTAGACTTTGTAGTCTTCTCGAATAAGGACGATAAACCGTAGGTCCCGTATCACAATACTTTCACTTGATCAGACTCTGAGGGACGTAAAAGAACAACTAGGGACCTAACAAAACTCTGGCTGACCACCCCTAGTGTCTGTCCTATTCCGTTGTTTCGCTCTCTAACCATTGGAGGTCGGCCTTTGTAAGGGACTTCGTGTCCTCTTGTTGTACCTCCAAGGATGTATTTCCCAAATAATTAGAAATGAGTATAAAATAAACAAGTGTTAATTGTTAATTATCAGGTCATGCTAACGGTTCTTTCGCCAACGGGAAAGAGAGAGGAGAAACCACGGTCACAAATGCCCTTAGTCATTGATTTAGTTTGAAAATATTGTATCATGGTGACCTGCAATCATTTTCTGCCAGTTCTGAGATTACACCAGTGGTTCACATGTCGTCCAGTGATAACCCCTCTTATGTGAATAGACTTATTTTTAGATACGATATTGATTCCTTGATGTAAATAGATGTGTAATCGTTCCAGAGCTCGAAACTTTTTCTTATCGGATATTTTTCTTATTTGATTGCTTGTAACTTGAGATATGTATTTTTATCTTTTGAATTTTTTCAAGACATCTATTCTATTCTATTCCAGTACAAAATAGCTCACGCATGCTTCGCGTGCCTATGTTTAATTAATTCTCGCCATCAAACCAGTTTCCAAATCACAGTAAGTCGGCTCCAACATGCTCAGCGAATTCTTGAAAGCTCCGAGGCAAAAAGCACCAGACTTGAACAATGAGTCTCTGTAAATCCTTCTTGAATCTCACTTTGATATAAGCAACGCTGCGAAGTTACCGCTACCGATTATTCCCACACTAGTCACCTTAAGCTTGGTTTCCATATGATCTTAATGGTCTTCGATCGGTCTGCGACATGATCGGCGCCATGATCGGCGATCGGTCTGCGACACGTTGCAGACATATGGAAACATGTGTCCTCAGCGTCTGCGGCGTCAGTGATCGGTGATCGGGATAGTTTCTACTTTCCCGAACACCCCGACCGTGTGTCGCAGACCGCCGCAGACGCCGGGGACACATGTTTCCATATGATCTTCACGTGACGCAGACCGATCGCCGATCATGGCGCCGATCGAGTCGCAGACCGATCGCAGACCATTAAGATCATATGGAAACCAGGCTTTAGCAGCCGTTGTCTGGTCACGCAAGAACGGCTGCGTAGGAGACTATTACCACACTGACTCTTGACTTTAAACGGGCCGAAATTTACATACATATAGAATGTTCCCAAAATAATACAAGGAAAATGAAGAATAAACAGAACATGTTTACGGCCATAAATTTGGAGATTTTTCACGATGCGATAAAACAAGAGCGATAAAACAAGGGCTTCGAAGTCCGAGTAATTTCGCGTTACACGAAATTGCAGAATAAACGGTCGCGGCGCGCGATGCATCAAGGGTGATAATGGGCCATTTAACACAATCTCAGTACCTCCACTTAACTTTATTTCAACTTCCATCTGACAGATTATGATCATTCCATCTGATCTGAACTTAATAGCTCTTCGAATTTTTGAACTGTGAAAAATAATTAAATTTCTCTTTTGTTCACAAATAAATACACTAAAGGCTTTCTTTGGGTTCTACTTAACAGAATCTAAATGCATTGCTACCTTCTCAAAAAATAGCCTCCTTCGCAGCCCATTCAGACATCGAACTTAATTTGCCGTTCCACAGGCGTTCCTAAAACAGTTCCAGGTCTGAGCAATATACAATACAATAATTAATGCATTAGATTCGGCACATGAAAAGTTCGGCGTCCGAATCGAAGCCGTTCCAAAGTCGAAATTTCCGCCTCATTCAGGCGAAAAGAACGGCTCAGCCGTTCAGAATTAAAATAGCCGCTGTTAATTGCTTCAGAACTTAGGTATCGGGCCTTAACCACCGAAATTTAAAAGCCACGTTGTGATTGGTCAGTTCCTGGGAATGGAATGTCCGGCTCGGTTCAGCAGACGTTGGTGGGGAGGGAGAATAAGACCGACACAAACAACGGCTGCGAAGGAAGTTACCAAGAAGAGGGATACAAGCCATTTAGAGCTGGTTCCTTTCTTGTTGTCAAGTGGTGTGCTTTTTCCTGTGTATCTAATATAGCAACAATTATCAACCACAAGGAATTATTTAAAGACACGTGTGACTTCACAGGTTATATTTATGTCTGCTAACCATTTATGCTGTGAGCATTAAATGGTCAGCAGTTAACCGTCTCAACCCAGTAAGCAGCTCACATCAAACCATTAAATCTGGTATTTTGTTTAAAGAGATAAGGCACTCATTCTGCCACTGTGTGGTTTCAGTTTCCACTAAAAGACTTTCTCCCCATGCTTTGCAGCACCAGGCAGAACACCATTGCCACATAATGACTTCCATTCCAGCTGGCCAATCAGAAGAAACCAAATGTGGCAGCATCATTCCTAAAAATCCTAGGAAGGCCTGGGCTCAAATCACCTCATGAGAGTGTTCAAGCCTAGGATTGAGTGGTACTTTTCTTGGCTCTACCTCGGTGTAAAAACCTGTTAAACTCACGAATGACGTAAAACAAAGAAAACAAAACATTCTAAACAATGGCATACCGCAAAACAATACCTCGTAAAACAAAGAAAACCTCGCCAGGTTTTTATACCGAGGTAAACTTCTTTTTTTGATAGCTCTGCTTCTTATTACAATAGCAAGTAGGTGCAGAAGCAACCAGAAAAACGTTTTTGCAATGCAACATTACAACAATCAGCACTGTAAAGCAAACTTTCAAATACATTGTAGCAATGCCCTTAGCACAATAAAATTGCAATATACAAGTTAACATGAGAACGTACAAATCATTTTTTTTAGATATACATGTTAACAGCCACTGTTTGCAAGAGCCAAAGGCAATGCCTAGGATACATTCAATGTTGTATGGCAGCTGAAACCCATAACCAATTGCAGTACATACGTTGATAATACTGGAAATGCTGCCATAACTCTGAGCCAAACTTAGCACATATATGAAGCTGTTTTGCATTTTGGGTTGGACTTTATAAATCCTAAATGAGCTTAATGTAAACCAATGCAGACTGCACCAAAATGGCAGTATACTGTTGCACATTGCATAAATTTATGCAGGCATGAGCCTACTGTAATTAATTAAAATGGCATCTTTCTATGACTTGCATCTGTAAATTCCAACAGTTCTAGCTGTGCCTACATAAGTACATAAAGACCAGGTAAAATGTAGCACTAAAAGACCATCTTTGCCTATTTCAGATCCATCCAATACATCAGGGCCGGTTGCTTGAAAGCTGATTAACTTAAAGTGTATGTGACACAAAATTTTTCATTAGCTTGTTCGAAAGAGCTTTCAAAATGATGAAGAACGGCGTTTATTTTATTGTGATAGCACCATTGGTTAACAAATTAGTCAAGATTTGATTTATGCAAATTAGAGGACTTGTGACGTCACAAGGTGGGTACAAAATGAAGTAAGATCACAAAATGTGCAATATCTGTGCAAATACTAAGTCTACAGGGTTGAAATTTTGCAGGGTTGATGTGCTGCCAGAACTACACATTGTGATAGTGGTTATGATGTCACCATAGCAACATACTCGTTACCAGACCTCTACCTTCCCAAATAAAAAAATGCCTTATTTATTGCTCCAGGGTCTAACAGACTTTCTTATCCTTGTGCTGTGTAATTTCCATGTTTGCTTGCACCCACTGAATGAACATCAAGAGCAAATAGCACTTCTTGGGGAGGGAAACTCCGATTTTATCCTTTGGGAAGGTAGAGGTCTGGTAACAAGTATGTTGCTATGGTGACATCATAACCACCATGCTGAATTAATAAAGTAAAATCCTAAATAAAGCACTACGAAGCTTCCTAAGAAAAACGCTCTTAAAACAGGTGATAAAATGGTGAATCAAAATATCAACACTCCCCTAATGATCACAGAGGTGATTCTCTGGAAATACTCAAAAGATGAGTCTTACACCATTGATGTCAAGGTCTGACACTTGGAAAGAAACCAACGTGAAAAAAAAAATGATATAAATTTATACATCGTTCAAACAAAATACCAGGTGTTGCAAGTAATGCCATTCTCAATCATTTGGAATACACCATTTTGCTAATGATCAGTTCCTGGTGAATTGTGGGTGGATCCAGTCCTTTTTGGGGCAAACAGCCATTTTAGGACGTACGTAATTTGAAATTGTTTTTTTGACCGTTTGCCCCCACAAAGGACTGGATCTACCCACAATTCATCAGAAACTGATCATTAGTGTATTGGCACCTTTTTACAATTGCATGCTCAGCGAGCTGGCCTATGAATTGAAATGAGGCTGGGGGTGACCTTGTTTTGATACAGACCTCAATGCTTTTCTCATGTAAATCATGTTCTCATGATAGCTAGTCCATATTTGCACAGCCTCACTTCTACTCAAACGCCAGGTTACTAAACACACAACTGTAGCATGGGCTGTTTGACCTTGGTCTCTCAATTCCCAGCAAGATGTCTTAATACAATTAGTGAATTTACCTAATTCCTGGATAGCATTGACAGCTAGTTAATTAAGACATCCACTTGGAAGTGAATGCCTAAAAGTTTGACTGGACTTGATGACCAGCAGTCAATTCGCTATAACCAGTTCTTTGCTGGAAGCAATCTGGTTAAGAAAGAGAATTTGAAATGGTTTAAACAAATCAAAGCGTTTGAATCATTACACTCCCTACGTATTATGTTGTACATAGCATGAGGAAGGTAGGGTGCGAATTTCAAGCAGGTCTTTATAGGTGTATTTGAATCTTTTTTCCAATCCAAAAGTGTGACTATGAAGAGGAAATTACATTCCATTTGCATCTCTACTGTTGTTATTTATGCTCTGACATTCAGTAATCAGTAAATTGAACCTTGGAAACAAACCACAAGAACAAATAACACTATAGTGTTGATCAAAATGCCAAAGTTTTAAACTTTCTTCTAACATTTATCTGCAATCAGCACAGCAGTCCTATTGAGAAAAACAATCTGTGATCAAATTCAAGCCATCCTGAAATCAGCAGGATGTCTTCCAGAAACACCTTACAACAAGCATTAAACTGTCTCCATTCATCTGGAAAATTGCTTTGTTTTCAAGGCAAATTACTTGGTCCTTCAAATTAATAACTTCTACATCATAACAACAGTCTTCAAAACAACACACAAATTAAGTCACTTTTCAGAATCACAGCAAGAGTGTACAGCTGTATGTAATAGCCTCTCACTAATCATCATTTAGACAATCTCTGGCATAGTGTCCAGATTCATTACATCTGTAACAAATGACGTCATTTTCTGTGCAGTCACGCTTCAAATGGCCTGTTTTTCCACAGTTGTAGCAGGTTTGATCAACGCTTGAGCATTCACGGGCAAGATGCCCCTTTTTGTTACATCGGTAACAGACTGTGTCAGAAGCTGTGTCTTCAGGGCAATCCCTGGCATAGTGGCCAGATTTCCTACAGCGGTAGCAATTTACAGGAGCATCACCAGAGTCCCTCCCTGTATTTGCAGTACAATCCCGCTGAAAGTGGCCCTCCTTACCACACTTGTAACAGATGGTTCCAGATTTGTTGTCTCTTCTGTCTCCCTCTGGGCAGTCTCTCTGGATGTGACCCTTTTGACCACAGTTGTAGCACTCATCTGGGAAAAAAATGGAGCTGGTTAAATCACACAAGAGCCAAGGCAGCCCACACAGTGACAGGTAACTTTAACCCATTGACTACCAAGCATTTTGCCGAAAAACACCTTTTGAAGCTCGTCAAGCCATTTTCTGGCCAGATTCTAGCCAAACAGAACCAAAACTGCCCAAATGATGCTTAATTATTATTAGCTTTCCAAGATCAGGCACACACAGAAAACAAAATTTCGAGAGCTTCACCACCCCCTCTCCTTCTACCTTTCGCTTTCTCTCCTCCCCTTTTCTTGCCTCCTTTTCTTTTTCTCTAACTGGGCATTTTCTGGGCTTCCTTTCAGTGGGAAAAGATTTGTGGAATACTTTTAGGATCATAGGATTTGGTGGAAGGACGTGCAGGTGGGTAGCGGAACAAGATTTTTATTCAAATTTTCGGCTCAACGTCACTTGTTTTTTTCATGTTTTCCTTGGCCCGTTTGACAGAATGGTGATCATTTAGGTATGGTTTGAAAGATCTCTTCCCCCTACACATGCTACATGTAAAAATTGTCCATGAGCATTAAAACTGAGATGTCACAAGCAGTACAAGAGACGTGGTTCTGCGTGATTGGTTTTGGCCGGCACGGGTGCCATTGGGTTAAAGCCAATGTAAATGCTGCCAACATAGTTGGCCAACAGCATCCAACATGTTGAGTGTGTTCAAACACCGTGTTGGTGGAGTCGAAAGCTGTTAACATCAAACAACTCATTATGTACAACACCCAACTCAACATTCAAATACACCCAACATGTTGGGTGCAACAACATTGCCTGTTGCAGCCCTGTAAAAATGTGCCAGCCCCAATTTTTTAATCTTAAATGAATCTTCTTAGAATTAGAAGCACAACCATGAAGAAAATTTTGGATTTGGTTGAATTTTTTATTTTCTGTGCCCCAGTGAAGTCTCGAAATTATAGCCAAAAATGCCATCATTTTGTTTAATGGCCAAGTTATGCGGAAAATGGGTTCAGTAGCTTGTGTGATGTCATTCCGGGAACAGAAGATCTGTTGCGCTTACCAATTTCTATGTAGGAAGCTCAATAACTCTGACTCTAAGGGCATACAAGACATCATTTAAACTAATAAATTTATATTCATAATATTGTTACAATCATGTCACATTTTTCTTCTTAAAGTAGATTTAATGTTTTACAAACAAATAAGCGATAAACAGACAGGCTGTTCCTGAAATAAAAATATTCCCATCGGCCAATCTCACAATTAGCCGTTTATGTGATTAAAACAGCAAATACCCATGTGTCTGTTCAGTGATCTCCTCTTTAAAACTCAACGTGTACATGTACCATGTTTTCAAAGTACTATTGTGTATCATGATACCAGTGTGCTGCATATCGGATACACGGAGGACCTAGAAGTTATCTGCATTGACAAAAAGTAAGTAGACTCGCAGATAAGCCACACCCTGAGTTTAGCAACTCAAATTTTGGGAATAAAGGTTTTCTTCTAAAACGCAAAAGAAATCCAGAGTCAAGTCTTAAGAAGTCTTCTGTCTTCATCGATTATAAACTTGCCAACATTGAAATGGAAAAAACTTCAAAGTCATACCCACAATTTAAGCTCTTTAGTACAATAATCATCATGTCCACAACTATGACATATGATTGATGTTATTCTGCTAATTGTTTACAGGCATTTCTATGTTGAATACACAGTTCTTCATAGAATTTTGTGTGATAGTTGTGCTGAATGTTGGTAGCTTAGTAGCCACGCAGTAGTTCAAATGATGGAAGATTGGACAAGGGTGAAGAAACAGTGGCCCATTTACCACGCGAATACTCCAGAATAGCATGTTATTATCTCGCTCATGGAGGATCGATTGCTGTTGAAGTTAAAGGGCTTTGTCAATGCTGCAAACAACTGTGTGGGGGAATGGAAATTCCATGCTGTGCAACGTTATCCTGTTCAGAACAAGCAACCATAAAGCGTTTAAAAGATCTGTTAACAAAGGTTTAGCACTGTTTAACCTTATCTGGATAGCCTCAAGTGTAATACACCATTTTGCTAATGATCAGTTCCTGGTGAATTGTGGGTAGATCCAGTCCTTTGTGGGGGCAAATGGTCAAAATTACAATTTCAAATTACATCCTAAAAATAATAATGACCGTTTGCCCCCACAAAGGACTGGATCTACCCACAATTCACCAGGAACTAATCATTAGCAAAATGGTGTATTGCAGTAAGCTATGTTTATGTAATTTTGCCTTGACCTTGACTTCACTCTAAACTTTTTGATTTCTAACAGTAATGTCTGTGGATAACCATTGTCTTGTCACATCTACCTTTGCCTTCTATGAATAGCTACCAACACATTCTTTAGTAAATACCAGTAGACACTTCCACCATTAATTGCTGATGTTCGTCTGAGTCAGATGTGCATCATTTATATACATTAATGCCTGTGTCGCAAGTGGAGGTTGGGTGCCCAGGGGCCAGGGGGCTGCAACTGCCATGACCCCAAGGCGGAAGAACACCCACTGACCTACCAACCTGCAACCCAGTCACATTCAAAATGGCAGAAATGCAATGTATGAACCAGGCCTAAAATACGAGGAAGAAAGGAAGGTGAAAAAGATAAACTTCATTTCTAAGTAGTATTTACTGTGCCTTGTGGTTCTGTGTGTGCTTCTGGTCCTCAAGAGGTTCATTGGCAAAGAGATCCTCGAGCTCCTCGCTGATTCTGCTCTAGTTCCACTTAATGAATGAAGTTAATTTGGGATTCATCCTAAACATAGTCTGCTTCTGAGGATGAGGAGGACATGATTCCAACACAATTTTGACTACTTGTAGGCTGTTATGCTCAAATATGTGCTTCAATGGCCATAAACTACAGATATTGACTGAGACACTGTTGTTCAAACACTCCTGGGATGACTTCACCAACCTTGTTAGACCCAGACTCCCTTTAACTTGGTTGTACAAGAAATTGAGTGAGAAAAAAAAATTGAGGATGTGTGTTTCCAGGTAATATCCATACCCCCACCACGGAGGGAATTGGAAATTCCTGGGGGGAGGGGTCAAAGCCCTTGAATGTTTTCACAAAAACACAAATAACTATTGGCTCAATGATTTTAAACACAATGGTGAAAAACAAATGAAAGTAAAGTAACAACAATTTTCTTGAAAGCATCTGGATTAGAAATGCATGAATACATGAGCAGTGAACACGCGAGCTTCTTCTTATGCCTGGTGACTTTCATTTCGACTAGTAATGAGGATCGAGAAACGAGACTGAATCATGGACCGAGAAATAACAAAGCCTCTAATACAAACTCAACAAGGTTCAGGAATCTTATCATCAAACCAGGAATTGTCAGGAATTTCAAGCAAAATCGCTTTTTGATGTCGCACTTCCATGACTGTGCATGCATCGATTTATAAACAAGAACTGTTACAAATTTTAGTTTCAATTGCTGTCCGCTAAGTATTTGCAAAGCTTTCGATTTATTTACTACAGTATTTAAAACCTTAACCAACAAAAATCTTTTGTTGGTTACTGAAAAATCATGGAAGCCCTGAAGCCTTTAAAGAGTATTTTTAGAACAGAATGTTGAATTAACTTACATCCGTGCAAAGACTTCACGATTGTAATATTTTGAGCTGAAACATTTGCCGAATGTATTCCAGATTTTTTTAAAACAAGTCTTTAGTGTAATTAAAATTAATTGAAAATGTTTCTGACAGCAGCGGAAACCACTGGGGGAAGGACAAATTTTTGTCTTCTGCATAGAAAAACAGTACAATAATAATTATTTGCATACGTGATATGTCAAAAGAAACTTGAAACCTTCCAACATTGCGTAGCGTAATCATTTTATTAATTAATCGATGACAGAGTCTTTTTTTTTTTTTAAGAAGAGGCTCGAAGAGCAAAATATATTTCAAACTTTTAGTTTTTATTTCACAGTTTTTACAATTTTTAGTGCGTCGAATGTGTACAAAGACGTGATGTCTTCTTCAAGTTATTCTAACACATTCCTAGCCTCGGTTCAGAATCTTTTGTTCATGTTTTATACTCCACTGAACCACCAATATGTGAGAAAAAATTCAAAGATTAACAGTCAAGTTTTCTTCTCACTTGTTCTCGTTTTGCAATGAAGTTCATACTGCATGCATATAACTTGTTCCTCGATTGCACTTTGTCAGTTTTTATTGCTGAAAGTTGTCATGATTGTTTCCTGTCGTTTGCGATTATATTTGTAAAGTTCTAAAATTGCAAAGGTTTGGCCATGAGAAAAAGATTAACTGGGATGCTAAAATGATTTACGTTCATCAAGGTAATTTACAAACGACTATTTTGGCCATGAGAAAAGATTAACTGGGATGCTAAAATGATTTACGTTCATCAAGGTAATTTACAAACGACTATTTTGTCTTTGTTCAAATAGAAAACCAAGAACATGGCCTCTGCATTCGCATCTGCAACACTTTACCTGTTTTTCTTGTTAAAAAGTAAACTTTCCAGAGGGGTTTGGAGGTATTTTAACCCTTTCACCACCAAAGGCCTCCCCTTTGACGAGTAAAATTGTCTGGCATTAGACAGAGTAAAATCTATTAAGTCCCCCTTGGTGGTGAAAGGGTTAACGAGATAGTTTTTAAATGATTGTGGAAATTCCAGAGGGGTGGGGGGACTATCGGTTTCTTGAAAAATGGAAAATCTGGGGAGGAAAACTAATTTCCTCTATGGTTTTTTTGCAGAAAACAATACTCCGAATGATAAGTAGATTTATTTAAGCGAAAAGTAAGTTTGGGGGTTAGGTGCACTTTAAGCACAGAGCACCTTCACGGATTGGTAATGGATTTATATACCACATGTATCACATAGTTTCATGGTGGTTTACAATGCTTCTCTAGGGTGAGATAAGACATTAGCCTCTAAAGGCACCTCATTGTTCATGGTTCATTTATTTCACACTATTTACATGAAATTAACATAGAAAGAAAAGTATAGTCACAACAGATGATTACAAGATAAACTAATTACAGTACGGGTTATAAAATGTGTGTGGTGGTCAAACTAGCAAAGGCTTTCTAGTTGAACACTACCTACTTTTAAGTAAATGAAGAAATGACACTAAGCTTTACTGGGATATAGTAGGAAATGTAGGAAATGTTTGTAGAGCCTAGGACTTATGTACAGGAGAAAATTACATGTATATAAATTAAGGCATTTTAGAGATATACTGAACCAAGCGAGAAATCTAAGCAGGACAAGCTTAGCAAAAGAAAAAAAACATACAAACAAACAACCAACAACAACAACAAACAAAAACAAAAAGAAAAGAACAACACATCAGCAGCAACAACAGCAGTGACAACAAAGACAAAAATATACCGTACCGCTCAGAGATATGCGGCTAAAAATTGACACATTAAACACATTGGCAAGAAATGCGTTAGCCCATTTGCACTTTCTAATGCGCTACGCATGGAAAACATGCATACAGCAAAGCTCATTAGTATGTATGAGATAGTTTATTGTTTTCCTTTAGTTGATGTCTCATTGTTTGTTTAAAACAGCCTTCAACTTCCGTTATTTAACTTCCGCACCACAAAACTGAAACAGCAGCACCAGATTTTTGGCATCGTGGCAAACATAAACTAGTGATATCTCCAATTCTACAAGGCGTACAGAGACGATTAAAACGGCAAAATACTCTTTCTTCAAGGCTGAAATTCGATGTAAAGCTGTTTATGATGCCCCATTTCAAAAGAGTAATTTCTTTGCAAGCAAAGTCTACTGTGTTGTTATTTTTAGCTTGCACGAGCCTAAGTGAATTTTTGGTGTCACGGCAAACATAAAAATAGTGATATGTACAGTTCTACAAGGGGTACAGAGACACTCTTTCTCCAAGGCTGACATTTGATAGAAAGCTGTTTATGATGCGCCGTTAAAAAGAGTGATTTCTTTTAAAACTCACACCAGCAAGTTTTTGCAGTTTTTCTTGCTCCACCCGTGACTGCTTAGAGACGGGTTTTTGGCAATGACAAATAACGTTTAAACTGCAAAAATCAGTGCAGATGAATCACACGTATCACCCTCAGAGAGAAGATGACGAAGGAGGTCTAGACAACGTAATTCAAGTTCGCAAACTGAGGAGGAGGTCGCCACCGAAAACAGCAATCATCATGGCTGCTCACTGTGCAGCAACAAGCTACAAGAAATAGAAGAAAAGTTAGATAAAGTTCTCTTGAATTCGAGCAACAGAAAAAGAAAATCGTAGAATTAGAAAAGAGCGTACAGTTTACACAGAAAGACGTAGAAGAACTACAAGGGACGGTCAAAGTAATGTCAGAAGAGTTAAATGATGCAAAGAAGAAACTGAACTCGATAAGAGAACTAGAAAGACGTCAAATGAAACAAGTTAGAGTGCTTTACACGAAGAAGCAACATCAAGTTCTTCGGCATAAAAGACAATGATAAAGAGTCACCAAGCGACAACGAAGAAACACTTAGACACTTAACAAAAGAGATGAAAATTCCTGATGCGACGTCGACAAAATTGAATTCAAAAGAGTTCACCGTATCCCGACAAAACCTAATACGCGAATGAAATCATCTCCAACACCCATCATTGCAAAAGTCTCCTTTTTTCAAGACAAGGAGTTCATCAAGGCACACATCAAGAATCTAAGAAAAGGATCCAAACTCAGAGTAGCCGACGACTTCCCAAAAGTAGACAAGGTGAGAAAAGCTCTGCAGCCAATCTTAAAGAAAGCAAGACAAGAGCAGAAGCTAGCTTTCTTCAACATAGAAAAACTGATTATTGATGGAAAGATCTACCACGGTCCTGAAACGGAACGTTTCCCATTTTACAGTCAACTCATAGAAAGCGGTTAGCCAAGCAAATGAAACAAGATAAGTGTGTCAACGCCAAAAATATCAGACTCTTGAGCTTGTCTCGTCAAGTAGCAAATTTAGCCAACTGAAAATCTAGGCTCATAAGTATTCATATTTAACGTGTAGTGCCTTATCAGTAACTATGTTTAATAGCTTGTTCATGTATGTGCTTACCTTTTTGGATTGCAAGCATTTGTGTTTTGTTTTATGTATCGTGGTAGTATTCACTCCTTTCAGTGTTATTTCGTATATTATACCCGTTCTAAATCAGGAAATGTTTATTCCCATTCATCATCAGTTTCCGAACAACCAAAGTTGTAAGTTGTATACATACATACATACATACATCACATTATTTACCCTCGGATTTTAGAGTAGCTTGTGCAGCTAATATCTCCGAGCATTTAATCATCAGATGAGAGATAGACCACCACACCGGGAACTACGTATGATGTGGGGTTTTACTTTGTAGGCTCAGCGTAGATGAACCTAAAAATTATATCACTTAACGTGAGAGGTTTAATCAAAACCTCAAAGCGAAGACAAATTTTCAGATGGTTCCATCAGCAAAAATTTGATGTTATTCTTCTACAAGAGACATACTCCTCAACACAAAACATAAATGTATGGGAATCAGAGTGGGGTGGAAAAATTACAGCTCAACACACAGCCGAGGAGTAATGATAATGTTCAAACCACGATTAGATGCAATGATTGAGAAATTAATTTCTGACGGTAGATATATTTTAGCAGAAGCATTTGCTGATAGATCAAAACTTATTTTCGTGAATATTTATGCACCAAACAACCAAACACAACAGGTGACTTTCCTTAGGGACTTATCTACATCAGTGTTAAATCAAGTTGTTAATGAAAAGGTGTTTCTTGGTGGCGATATTAGTGAGTGACAATGATAAACGCGGAGGAGGTACTTTTGAGAGCAAAAAAATTGGTCATTAAAGAAATAAAAGAACTGACAAATACTTTTGACTTGGTGGACATATGGAGACAAAAACATTCTAACTCTCCACGCTACACCTGGAGCAATGCATGCTTAAAAGTTCAGTGCAGGCTCGACTACTTTTTTCCGTCACGAAACATAAAACATCTGATTACCGATTGTCAGATAATTCCCAACATTTTTTTCGGATCACTCTGCACTACTGCTTTGTATAAACCTTGCTTGACGAAAAAGAAACAAAGCGAGGGCCCAGATTTTGGAAATTTAATAACTCCTTACTTACAGACAAAGAATATATAGAACTTATCACTAAAAGTATTCCCACATTTGTAACGAAGTATGGGGATCTTGCAGATAAAGGGTTACTCTGGGAAATGATTAAAATGGAGATTAGAGCTTCTACAATCTCATTTACCAAATGGAAGGCCAAACAAAAACAAGATGAAGAGAAAGAACTTTTACAAAAATTTAACAACCTACAAGAACAATTACAGTCCAGTTTTAATAACACCATAAAAATGGAAAAAATTACTGCAAGTAGAACTCAGGGAGCAATGTTCCGTAGCAAGGCTTGTTGGTACGAATTCGGTGAAAAAAAAAAAAAACAGCAAATACTTCTATAACCTAGAAAAAAGAAATCACAGAAAAAAGCACATAACTTCACTAACAACAGAAAACAACATCATCTTATCCGACCCAAAATTAATTCTAGAAGAAGAAGCTAAATTCTACAAACAGATTTATGAATCCAAACACACTGACCCAGAAAACAAAACATTTACAATTGAATTTTGAATTTGAAAGGCTTGCATCACTTAACGAGTCTGAATCTGATCAATGTGAAGGACTTTTAACATTGGAAGAATGTGCAAAAGCAATCAGTAGTTTTAAAAATGGCAAAACACCCGGATCTGATGGATTCACTGCCAAATTTTATTGTCGTTTTTGGCACCTACTTGGAAAAATAATGGTTGGCAGTTTTAATTATGCTTTCCAGGCAGGAAGTTTGTCCATTTCCCAAAGACTTGGAATTATCACACTCATTCCTAAAAAGGACAAACACTTAGAATTTTTGAAAAACTGGAGACCGATAACCTTGCTAAATACTGACTATAAAATAGCCACAAAAGCTATCGCAATGTGTCTGGAAAAAGTACTACCAAAAATTATTTACCCTTGTCAAGCAGGTTATATAGAAGGTAGATATATTGGTAAATGCATTAGAATTATTTCTGACATAAAGGTGTTTACAAAACAGAAACATATACCTGGTGTGGCAGTGTTCCTTGACTTTGAAAAAGCCTTTGATTCTATTGAATACAGTTATTTGCAAAAATGCTGAGAGGTATATAAATTTGGCCCTCAGCTTCGGCAATGGATAAAAATATTTTACAACGACAGCTCAAGCTGTGTACTCAATAATGGCTTTGCAAGTGAACACTTTACGCTATCCAGGAGTTAGGCAAGGATGCCCTCTGTCAGGTTTACTTTTCATTATAGGTATAGAAATTCTTGGCAATGCTATAAGAAAATCTACCGACATAAAAGGTATTGACATTGTACCCGGAAAAACAGTGAAACTTGCCCAGTATGCCGATGACACAACCATATTTGTAAAAGACGATCATTCCACCATACACAACCTGTTTAAACTACTCAACAAATTTGAAAGCTTTTCTGGCCTCCAGATAAACCAGTCCAAATCAGAGCTGGTCTCGTGGTTGGGATCATTGCATCAATGCAAAGATAAAATCTTAAACTTAGCAAGAACCAATATACGCTCTTGGAATATACTTTTCTTACAATGATGAGCTTGCAATGAAAAAAAATTTCTATGATAAACTGGTCTCGTTAAAGAAAATACTTAATATTTGGTCATCAAGAGACATCTCTATCTATGGAAAAATATAGTCAAAACAATTGCCCTTTTGAAACTCACTTTTGTCTGCAGTGTACTCGATACTCCAGTGTCCTTTACAGAAGAAGTCAACAAAATAATTTTCAGTTTTATTTGGAAGTATAAACAGCCCAAAATAAAAAAATCTATGATCAAAAAGTCCAAAGAAGGGGGAGGCTTAAATATGACTGACTTTACAGCGTTTGATAAGGCCTTAAAAATATGTTGGGTAAAGTGGTTTTGTTCTACTGATGACGCTCCATGGAAAGATATTCCTAGCTCTCTGCTATGAAACGTAGGCGGCACACTAATCTTCCAAAGTAATTACGATTTCAACCACATCAATTTAGATAAATCGCTACCAAAGTTTTATAAAGATATAATAATCTACTGGCAGGAGTTAGTCCACACTGTGCCTAAGACTAAAGACAAAGTAGCAAATCAAATAACTTGGAATAATCGCTACATAACAATAAACAAAATGTCAGCTTTCTTCCAAAATTGGTATCAGAAAGGCATCCGAAATGTATCCCACCTCTTTGATGAACCAAAAAAAAGCTTTCTTTCCTTTCATGCTTTCCAACAGAAATTTCATTTGAACTGTAATTTTCTACAATATTACAGACTATTAACTGCAATACCGCATCCTTGGAAAGTACTTTTGAAAGCACGAAGGGTAAAACTGGAGCCCTCCTCACCTACACCATCTATAGAAAGCCTAATGTGTAAAACAACATATAATTTGCTGATTAAGCGCGAGAATCTTCCTGCACCTACAGTAGGCAAAAAACTACGTAAGCGTGGCTTTGATCTTTCACAACGCTGCAAAGTATACTCACTTCCTTTTAAAGTTACCAAAGAAGTCAAACTATCTGTGTTTCAATTTAATGTAATACAAAATATACTTGCTACTAATAATCATCTCTACAAAATGAAAAAGATAAATTCACCTACTTGTCCCTTTTGTCCAGACACCAAGCAAACTATTTCTCACTTATTGGTACACTGCCCATTAGCTGCATCTTTCTGGAACGAATTTACTGAGTGGTACCGTGTAATTTGTAAGGAACCTAATTTGACACATTTTACAGAAAGTGAAATGATATACAGCATTTTTAAAAGCTCTTCTTCACTTTAAACTGTTAACCACCTTATTCTTATCGGTAAGCATTTTCTGTTTAACTGCACAAAAAATATCAAAAAATATCAATTTGCGGACTTTGTCATCTCAGTAAGAGAAAAAATAGAACTGGAAAAGTATATTGCCACACGTGAAAATAAACTTGATCGTTTTTACATGAAGTGGACAGATTTTTTGTAACCGCCATTTTAAGGTGTTATTGTTAAGTAGCAGTATTGCATCTGTTAACAGTTTTTTTAACCATTGTCCCTATTAGTAGTATTATTGTTTACTAGAACCATTTCTTGTTTGTGAAAAAAAAGTGATGTTAGTACTGTAAGTGAAGTTTATGGTTTAAACCTATTAGTAATGTTAATATTGTAAATAGTGTTAGATTTCAAGTCATGTTTCTAGTAATTGAAGGCCTCGGAGCATAACCATCCTATGTCGAATTTTGGGTTGTTTTTCGATTTTGCTTGGATTTGTCTGAATTTCTGCATGTGAACTACAATTAGATGGAAACACATTGTATGGTATTTTTTTGACTGATTCATCCAGAATCCAGAAATGCATTTTTTCTTACTAAGAAGATGTAATGCAACTTGCAAACCACTCCCATGGAAGGTTGGTTTCTTGGTGTACGTAAGAAAAAATGCATTTCTGGATTCTGGATGAATCAGTCAAAAAAAGACCATACAATGTGTTTCCATCGAATTGCAGTTCACATGCAGAAATTCAGACAAATCCAAGCAAAATCGAAAAATGACTCAAAATTCGACATAGGATGGTTATGCTCCGAGCCCTTCAATTGTAAGTAATGTTAGTGTTGTAAGTAAGGTTAGCCGCAGTATACAATCAAAATAAAGTGTTAAAAAAAGACTAAAAAAATAAATAAATGAATGCCTAAATATTTGATACTAGTTTTGCATTCAAAGTTTAAAATATAAATATTGTGTATAGTTGGCTTCTGTGGAGATGTTATTATCATAAAGTTTGGTTTCCTCATGTTAATAGACAAGTTATTGAGATTGCAATAGTTAATTACTTTCTGAAGTTCTGAGTTCACAACTGCCTCAAGATCTTTTAGTTTTTAGTGGCATAGAAGATATTAGTATCATCAGCAAAAAGTCGAAAGAAAAGAGAGTTAGCAAGATCACTTATGTAAAGAAGAAATAATAGTGGTCCAAGGGTTGATCCCTGAGGAACTCTACGGACAATCTGGAGAAAATTAGATTCAACATTACCTAGTTTCACATATTGAGTTCGGTAATGGTAACGAATCTGATCCATCAAGTTGGTGAACGTGTCGGCCAACACGTTGGTCGACATGCCACCAACGTATCACCGATGTGTCAGCCGACACATGACCAACTCATCAGTCGACACACAACCAACAAGTTGGCCGACACACTAACAACATATAAATAACTTTGAAACTACAGCCGGGTATTTAGAATATTCAATTACTTTTTATCAACATGTCTTCCAACACACAACCAACACGTTGGCCGACATACTAACAATGCATTTGCTGACACTCAACGAACGTGGATGTATAAATAACTTTGAAAATACAGCCAGGTATTTAGAGTATTTACTTACTTTTTATCAACGTGTCTTCCAACACACTTCCAACGCGTCGGCTGACACACAACCAACACGTTGGCCAACACACTAACAATGCATTTGCTGACACTCGACGAACGTGGATGTATAAGTAACTTTGAAAATACAGCTGGGTATTTAGAATATTCACTTACTTTTTATTTAACAAATAAAAAAGCCTTAACCGTACTTTGTTCTGTTACATGGCATGCAAGGAAGTGACGAGAGCACAAAAGAAGTAGGAAGAAGCACGAGCCGCAGGTGAGTGCTTCTAACTACTTCTCGAGTGCTCTCCTCACTTCCTTGAGTGCTTTATAACAGAACAAAGCATGGTTAAGGATTTTTTTATTTGTTTTAAAATAAAGAATTTCTTAATTTCCTCACGCATTCGGCTAAAATTTTCGGAAAACTTTATTTTCCAAATCCTACGAGTGGTGTCAGCCGTGCATTTGTACTCTCATAAGGCACGCTAAAACAGACCAATCACAATCCTTGTTAGAATGGCTCAATACATTTCATTGGTTAAACACGATCAAAGCTGTCAAAATGTCAAACCATCAAAGTTCAGAAACCATCAAAGTGCAAGTTGTTTTTTAGTCTAAAAGCGTGATCAAAAAACAAATCGCAATCAAAAAGCAAATCATGGATTCACTAAAAAGGCGTAATGATCAAGAGCTAGTTTTAAGACACTCAGGAGGGTGAATTTTCGAGTGAAAAAAGAAAGTGCAAAAGATCTTATTCGTGAAAAGCTTAAAACTTGGATCGGCTTGCAGGGCACCTGGCATAGCGGGATTGTGTGGTTGAAAACAAAATAATGATTCCACGGCATGTTGCAGTTCACCAAAAAGGGTCACAGAACAGTTTACCATTAATGGGAGGAATGAGTAGCTCAAACTTGGAGAACAAAGTTCTTTCTTTGGACAGTCCGTTTGCTTTGTTTACCGATGAGTGTTTTTAAGCGGATGTGTTTTTTCAAGTGATGGAAACCTCTACAACGACAGGTGAATTAAATAAACTTCAGCTTTGAACATTTGGTTTAATTGTTGTTACCTTTGTTCAGGACTGAAACTCGTATTTATCTCTCAACTGGATGTAAATAGTAATCATCTACACTCGTTTTGGACGCAAATTAAGAAGTAAGCTTAAGCTTAGTTGAACTGTTTTTTCATTTGCTTTGCGAGCGAAGAGTGATTTTACTCCGCTTGGCTGACTGTTTTTCGATGTGTCTCAGCAATGTTGAGAAAATTTTGCCCTTATTAACACGTAATTGGAATTAGTCCTTGAAAATCACTTGTGATTTCAGAAGTTGCTGAAATTGCCCTTGTCGCTGCGTGACTCGGACAATTTCAGCAACTTCTGAAAACGCGCTTGACATTAAGCTTAATCCTTAATTTTTAATCCTGTTATTTGTGGTGTTACTCGGAGAAACAACTTCCAAATTCATTGAGGCTAACCGCTCGTTCTCTTACACATTTTCTAGGTCGTACAAGACGTCTGAGTCAATAAAAACCGAGGGAAAAATTCAGATTTTCATTTGGGTCTATGCTGTGACACCATACTGCCCGTGCATCTGTACTCTCATGAGGCACGCTGTTTTAACCAATCGGAGCACACGTTATATCGAAACTTTATTATAATAAGCTATTACGTACCAATTCCAATGTTTGTTAGTACCGAGTCTCATGTGAGCTCAAAATAACTCGTTTCCAGTCTTACTCGCTAAGGTAGGTGGGTATTCACAATTAGTACTTACTGTTTAGTAATGGAATGCCGTAATTATATATAAAAGTAAACATATTATGTATTTGTATTTTATTTTTCTCTATAAGGTATGTGCTATATGCCTTGCCTATGGGGAACAGGGAATTCTATTAAAGAATTTAAAAAGGTAATAAGGAGTTGTTGGTTATGACTTTTTTCAGATTTGGTGGCTCCTAAAGGAGCCGTTTTTGCTTGGAGCTGTTCTTTATGAATAGAAGCTATCATCCACAGTCAAGGGAAGCAGCTTCTTTGCCAATCGAAGTCGATGGACAAATGGCAGCAGGCCGCCCAGTTGCCTCCTACACTCCTTCTCAATCGCCTTGACAGGTTTCAATTTGCTGCTGCTGCTCACTGTTGCACCTCTTGTACGTGGCAATCTTCTCTTCGGCGGACCTGACAAAGCCTCTACCTCCTAAGCATCTTGTTGGGCCTGCTCAAGCTCTACCTCTTTCTCCTCTGAAAACCACTGAAGCTCGTTGAACTGGGCCTTCAGTTCCTGATAGGCTTTGCCGAGTTGTTCGTTTTTCTGCTTGAGCTGACGGCAGAGAGATTTACAGTTGACACCTGGACTGCTAGATGCAACTGGTTGTGGCTCATCTTCTGGCTGCGACGGCTGCGATGGCTGTGGTTGCTTGCTGCTGACTTTCTTGGTCCCTTTCCTTCCGACTTTTTGCCTTTTGGCTGCTTGCACACAACCACATTCTCTTTTATCCCCACTGTTCTTATGGGCTACGAAGCTTACTGCCAGCAAAATCTCAAGACTCACTGGGCTTTCCAAGCCAAGTATACTTCGGGCACTGAGTGAACTGAGAACAATCTGTTCAAACAAGATTATGAATTCCGGAATGAAGATAGGAGGACTAGGGAAGACTGCGGAGATAGATGAGTCCAAGTTCGGCGCTAAGAGGAAGTACTGGCGGGGACGAGTATCAGAGGGTCTGTGGGTGTTTGGAGCGATCGAACGAGGTACTCAGAAAGTGCTTCTCTTCCACGTTCCTGACCGTACAAGAGAGACACTTGTGCACCGTTTAATTACAAGCTTCATCCGTCCAGGAACAGTTATCTATTCAGACCAATTCACCCCTTACATACCACTCAACCAGCTTGGATATATCCATCTGTCAGCAAATCACTCTGAGAACTTTGTGGATCCGGATAGTGGAGCACACACAAATACCATAGAAGGCTTGTGGGCACTGGTTAAGAGAAAACTGAAGTCGATGTGTGGTACCCTATACCAACATGTACCAAGCTACCTGGACGAGTTCACCTGGTTCAGAAACTTTGGTGGGGACAGAGCGTTCGAACAGCTGTTAGACGACATGGCCGAGCAGTTTCCAGTGCAGTGAAAGGAACAACTGAACAAAACGGAGCCACCACATATATAAAAGTCAATAACCAATAAAGAGTTCATACCGATTTATTATGTTTCAAAGATTTAAGTTAAACAAAAGTTATTAAATTCGAGAGAAAAGATCATAACAAGATGGCATACTTCAAGAAAATTATTTATTTCAAGCTTATTTATGACAAAGCTAAACAATTCCTAGCGTGTTCGACAAGGTAATAGGTAAGTTTTAAAGCAAGCACTCTTAATGGAGTATTTCACTATGTTAAGAGGCAAACACAGCACCGACATGGCACCAACACGTAACCAACGCGTGATATTTACTTTCACAAACGATGTTGGCGAATGTGTTGGCCAACAGTCGACCAACTATCGGCCGACAGTCGACCAACAGTCGACC
>JAEMWC010000118.1:462500-555000 GCA_016490735.1 Pachyseris speciosa | reverse complement strand
GACTGCCGGTAATTTAGTGTTTACCGGTTACCCGCCATATAGCCACAGCGAGTTTTATCTGCACGCAAACGCTTGTGCTTCAAACAGTTCACTTGTTTATCATCCTGTCGCATATTCTCCGGCTTTCACTAAGTCTGCATGACCCATCGTCATAGCCGAAAAACTAAAAGCGCACGGCCTTTATCAAGCAAAACAGCTTTTTCGCATCCAACACTTCCCACGAAATTCGCTCCGGCTCCGGTTGGCTGAACTCGCACAATATCGTGTCGAATTAACATCCAGTGCAAATCGGTATATTCCAATTTCTCTGCGAATACTCACTCTTGTTGAATGATGTTTTTTTTTTTTTATGAAAGATCACAGTAAAAGTGTATTTTAATCGAAAAAAAATCGAAAATTTTATACCCTGAACGCAGACGGTAACGTTAACTCAAACATGTTCTTCCAGAACGATGTTTTGATCGTTTTAGCTGAGGCTAATTTAAGATGTGCAAACTCACCACAGCTTGAGCTCACAATTTTTTTTTCTCCTTGTCTGCAACGTCACTGTAGTCTTGAACTGAAAGGCATTGTTTATTTTTTTTAAATTGATGAGTCAAAAAGCCATACTTGTGAATTTTTCTAACAATAAGGTTAATTACCGAGCCGTGCGCGGCGCGCGGCTGAAGCCAGCGGCACGAGGAGGTGAGAATTTTTACATTGAATAAGTTATTTGAATAGGTTACTGAAATTATTAGTATCAGTTGCTATAACAACACTAACCAATAAAAAGGCTATGATTGACAACAAGACAGCAAACAGATACCAGCTTCATTTCAGCCTTTTTTTAGACGCGAGCATTGCCGTAGATCCAAAAATGTCTCTCAGAAATCTGCTTAAAGTGCCGAAGTATGGCCTATTTTATTTTGAATCGGATAAGTCGACGAGCACGAGCATCGTTCCTACGAAAAACATTTTGAAAGTCGTTAAAGGCGACAACACGACGAGAGGAAGTGTTGTTATTGTGAAGTATGGAAAAGAGGAACTGGAAGCAACAATCATTGGAGTTGCAGGTTAGTACAACTTCTTTCTTATAGTGACATTTTGCATGCCCTGAATTTGTTTTGTAAAAGCAACGACTAAAGATTCCAAGGGCAATTGTAATGAATCAATTGTTGTTCTCTTTACCTTGCAGATGACCAGACAAAACTAGTGCGTCTGGACGAAGAGTTCGCTGCGAGCAACAAGAATCTTTTTGTGACAGCTCCTGACTCGATCAACCCACCGGAGGCGCCAGAAGTAAAGGTCGTAAGCGTCGAGAAGGGGAACCAAAAAGTAAGTGTGTACGAACGTCCGATTTTTTTGCGCGGCTAAAGCTTTGATTCGTAAGGCAGTTAATAGCACTTGACTACTTCTTTCGTAAGATAATTATACGTAGTAGAGTTCTAATTGTTTTTCACTGTTGTTACGCCTGTCGCACGGCGCGTGCTTAAGTTGATTGTTAACTCAAGTTGGTATCTGGACAACTCGCCCACCAGACAGTTATCCCCAGACAACTCGTCCCCGATCTTTAGACCGAAATATCCTGCTTTTATAACCTAGTCTACCTGCGGTAAACTGGAAAATGCACTATATCTTTGTCCGTTTTGGTTGCTGAGTTAGTCAAGTTCCTTTATCAAATCTAACAGATCCTGTATTTGCTTGTTTGTTTCAGACGGCTAATATTCCAGCTGTTCCTGCTGAAGACCCGTATTCGGAGTTCTTAGCTAGTCAGAAGAAACGAGAGAAGGAGTGGAGGACAAACCGGCGCGACGCCAAAAAACCTAAACTATCAGTCCCTTCAACACCACCTTGCCCGGCCAACGGAACTGACAGAGACAGTGAAGACACCTTTTCGGAACTACGTAAGCAGCTTGCAGAAAAGAATTCCGAATGCAGCAGATTAAGAGTTAAGCTAGAAAATACTGAAGAATCCTTGAAAAAGAAGATGGATTATCAAGAAAGTGTTTTGAAGGTAAGGTTTCTTTGAAATATGCTGACAGCTTCGTATTGTCTGTTTATCATCGTTGTCCCCAAAAATTACCCTGGTTGGCCACAGGCTTTTACTTTATCCAATCAAAGTGGCTATGAGCTACTAAACTATGATAATGAATTGTAAACAAGTCGCGTGTGTGTAGTTTTTATTTATTTGCTATGAAAAGTTACTGAAAGCTCCAAAAAAGAAGCGTGCAGCTGTGTTACTGTTTGCATGATTATGTCTTCTGTATATCTTTTGTTAGTCTTTTGTAGTATATTGAAGGATGAAATTTGCTTTTTCATTTGGCCGTTTTTATAAATGCTCTCAATTTGCTTGTAAAATGTACGCGTTTGATGGTTAGAATTAGTTGATTACAATTTACCCAATTTAACCCCCAGTTACTAAAATTGAACTGTTTGGTAATAGAACTTAATCGTACGATTGAGATAATCAAACACAATCAAACCAGAGAAGTTGTGTAAGAGACTTTGATTGCGTTCGACTTTCAGAACCATTCGAACTCAATGGAACACAATCACCATGCCCTCCAGCCTAAAATCGAACACGATCGAACCTAATCGAACCAATGGTTGTTCCAAATTTGTTATGAGAGTTCGATTGTGTCCAAATTAATCGAGCGTTTGATTTGGTTTGATTAGACCAGTCGGGGTTTACCTTATAAGTTCGGTAAATATCTCACTATCATGTCTTGTTTTCTCTTTTAGATGCTAACGAAACTGCAAGGCTCCATAACAGGATTAGAAGAAAAAGTGGCCGCTGGGTTTTCAGAACTTGAAGAGCGCCTTGAGGCACTCGAGAGACAAACAGTTAATCCATACCCTTTGGTGAGCCACATAGTAATTTTATGATTTGTTTCTTAAGTTACTCAAGGAAAGAATGATTGTGTACTAGCGTAACTGGGGCTGGAGAGTTAACATCTGTTTCTGTAGCAGTACCAAATAGTTAGGGCATCAGGAGCTGAGGGCATTCATTTTCGATCCAACATAACAATTAATTTAATTTCTGCTTGTGAATAGTAGCATTCGCCCCAGTTACACTTTGGTTGTTTATTCTTTGCTTAAACTTGAGCACAATATCCTACGAGTGAACTGCAGTCAATCCCTTGTGTCATATGTCTTAAGTCGGGGTACAATTATCACCTATGAACATAACTATTAATTTTATTTCTGCTTGTGAATACGTGGCATCGCCCGAGTTACACTTTGGTTGTTTCTTGTTTGCTTAACTGAACTTGAGCACTATATTCTACGAGTGAACTGCAGTCAGCTCATTTTGTCATGTCTTAAGTCTGGCACACGCAATTATCACCTGACTTATACGGGTTTCTATTTCTATTCCTGTCTAGTTAAATACCACAATCAGCTCCGCGGGTTGCATGAACGAGACTGTCGCGAACGAGACTGTCACGGACGAGACCGAGGACTCAAGCTACGACGAGGACCTTGTCACCATCAACATAGATGCGCTGAATAGCCTTCGAGGGGAGGATCAACCAGAGAAAAACCCGAGCCACCTTCCTTCCTTACAGTCATCTAGTAAAGCAGAGAACGTAGGCGAAGAGCTGATAGGCACCTGCGTGACCCCCACTAAAGTAAAGCTCGTCCAGCAGACACTTGGGAAAGAAAGTGAACGGCACTTGTGTGCACTTAAGCTTCTGCCATACTTTTTCAGTAGGGACGAACTTGCGACAAGCAACACAGACGGGTCGCATGAAAAAAAATGTCTTGACAACAACAAACTAAATTATTTAAAAGTCTTAGTGTTTAGCAAATTTCCAGCTAGTTCCAACGCGGAAAAAGATAAAGCGTGGAGAACAATTAAGGGCAAGATAAATTCTAAATGCCGCGCTGTGAAGCGTTTACTTAAAGACAACGTCTGTGAACGTACATTGTAATTTTATTGACTTTTGGAACCTTTCTTTTGACGCTTAAGAAAACTCGATCGTTTAAATTGTATTCTGTATTTCTAGGGCTTTAGTTAGTCAATAAATAGTTCATTGCACAAAGCCGAGTGTAGTTCTTTTCTGGTGAATCAGGCGGGAGGTGAACTGAAAATAGGGAAACGCGTTCGGGGATTATTATAGCCAAAGGTAAATAGCACAAACCGAGCCTGTTTATTTGGGTGGACCTTCTGAATCGAAGTAATATTCTGTTCATTGAGAATTTTACAGTCTCCATTAACTGAACTCATACTTTGGAGAAAAAAAAACAGTGTTATCCAGGAAAGTAAATTTCTGAGCCTGTTTTAGACAATGTTGTACTGTACTCGTGTTTTAAGCCGGGTTTCTTAGGCCCGGCGATCTAATAAAATATTTTTCCCACCGGCGATCCAGAAAAACCGCCCACCAGGCTGTGAAGTTCAACTCGAGTCAACTTCCAAGTTAGAGTTTTATTTTTCAAGTTAAATTTGAGCTTTTTGAAAGTTTACCGACACAAACACACAAATGCAAATCCATTTGCTTTTGTTTAAGTGCGACATTTCTCAAGTGGGAATGCAGCAAAAGCGCCCGCGTATTACTTAAGCATTCAAGCTCAGCTATAAGTGATTTCATAAACGTGTGCCGCTTGCCTTTTTCGTCGAATAATTATAATTTCGCAAAAGTATTGTAAATAAGGAAAGATTTTAAAGCACGAGCTAGCGGAAAGAAAGAGGGATAAGGCCCGGTTCATACGTCGCATTTCTGCCTTGTCGAATTCAATGAAACTAATTCGACGTCGAGTCAGCCGCCGAATTTTTGCCGCACGTTTGACAGGTTTTGTCGCATTATCCGGCAGAAATGCGGCACCAATTCAAACGTCGAATTTCTACCTTGTTGAATTAAACAAAGATTGATGCAGGATCGGTAAACTTTTGTTGCATTTTCTTGTGACAAAAGAAGTACAATCAGAAATATAATTTGTAGTATGAATTAAGTGCAACACAAGTGCGAAGTATGAATCAACAGTCGCATTTCTACCGCATTAATTGAATTGAATTCGACACGACAGAAATGGGACGTATGAACCGGGCCTAACTCCGCCATGAAAGCGCAACTCAAAGCGCTCTCGTCAAAAAGCGAAATGCAAACAGAAACTAGAAAGCTGTCGTGCATGTGTTAAGCCCCGTGAGAGATTTTACAATGCGTGATTGGTTTGGTTAATTTGGAAACTGTCAACATTAATGTTTAGCGGATAGTCATTTAGAAACTGTAATTTTTGTCTTGAGCTAATAATCATAAACTTTTTTTTGGCGGCATTGAGGCTTAACAGAGAATTCCAAAGAATCGATATTTTTTCGGAAAACAAAATAATTCAGGGCCTCTATGTTGTAAAATTCAGTTTTGGGGATACAAAATTAGATATTTGTTCTTCAAAGGATGCAGTAAGAGAAATTTTACGGTCAGATTTAACTAAAAATGTTGGTCATGACTTTTATTAGATTTGTTGGCTCCTAAAGGAGCCGTTTGTTTAACACCTGTAGTGCAATGTTGAACGTTCAACATACAGGATTTTCCCTGCGGAATGCAATGCAGGGCTGGAGCTGTTTTGTCCTGTTCTGACAGGGTTCAAGGAGGTGGAGCCACAAGATCCTCTGTTCCGGGCTTGCAGAATGTTCGAATCTCGCGGAAGAGGTACTGTTTGCGGTCGTGACTTAATCCTTCAGGATTGATCGTCGGTGGCAGCGTGGAGGCAGGCGGCAGGATAGCGCAGTTTTTTAGCAGCATTCGGGACTGTTCAGGAGAAGTGTTTAATTCCTTAAAGTAAACTTTTCCAGGTTCGTCTTTGGAAAATCTGAAATGGTGGTACTTTTTTATGTTCGGCAGTTTGTTGAAGTACCTCTCAAGAAATGAAGACCAATTGTAAGCTGGGACAATGGTTCTCCCGTCATGTGTTCCAACCAGCTGTGCCTTGTTGAGACCAACAGTGCTTGAACCCTCCACCATGTCCGCAAACTCGTACAAAGATGAAACAAAACTCACTTTATAAGCTCTCTTGATTATTCCGAAGCATCGATCGGGGCCAAACTTCGTATGACCGGCAATGAGGAAAGAGTAATTGATAGAGTCATGCAACTGCACAATCGTTCTCCATGCTAGGTACCAGATAAAATAATTGTTCTTGTTCTGTCCTGAGCAGTTGTCTGCGTGAAGATGTGCTTGTGTTTCGCCAAGTCCGTGGTTTTGGAAATAGTGATGAACATAGCTTATCGTGGTATTTGCTCCTTTACCAGTGTCACTCGCCTCGTCAATTAGATAATTAACTTGTCGGGGAATCGCTTCGCACATGACACCAAAAATTCCACACTTGCGGGGTGTCTTAAAATAAATTGGACCTGGCTGCATGGGATTGCTGGGAATGTGGATCTGTTGAGCAAAGTCGAACGAATAATGGAGTGTTGTCTTCAGGGAACAGGCTTCGTGGGGTTCGTCCAAATCTATTTGCTCTTCAAGCGTCTCAAAGTTGGTTTTCGCTTCCTGACAAACTCTCCTATAAAGGTCTCTTTCCGTTTGAACACAGTTCAAATGTTCTTGCTGGGCCTGAACGCATTCAGATTTTTCTTGGTCCGGAAGGTTGGCAGATCGCACAAGCTTCGAAGTGTTTTGTTGGCAGGTCAGACAAAGGTCGGACATAGGCTTCGCTACGACAACGTTGGGGTGAAACTGCTGCCACAGATCAATAAACTTAGTGTAGCAGACCGCTTGCTTTTCGGTTTCTTGACATGCTTTTTTAAACTCGCGCCAAACAGACATTTTGGTGTCACTCGATGACAGCAGCTTTATGTCGTCATTCTTAAAACCTGGTATCCTGCCAGGAAGAAGAACAGCGTTTTCTTCGACGTAATTTGTGAGAAAGTTTTTTATATCCTCATTCACTGCTTGCGGTGTGGTGTTGTGTGGAAGTCTTTTGCGGTTTCCGTGAACCCTCAGCGATATACCATTTTCTTCGTAGTGGTCTTTCAGTCTGCGGAATCGGGAATAACTGACCCCGTAAAGGTTTAGGAACATTTCTTTACAGATGGCTCTGGCTTGAAACGTAAAACTGCATCGAGGACTCCGCTTTCTTTTCTCGCCCGATACTTCGATGTTCGTGAATGCTTGGATGTTGGCCAGTATGACTAAGTCAAGTTCTCCATGTGACAGTTCCATACAGTTATTCAAATTTATAAGGACAGCTGCCTCCGAGAATTGTTGAGAACAATTACCACCTTTCATGCCCTGAGAACATCCGCATCCAGCTTGAAGAAACTGTTTCACCTTCTCCACGATTTCCTCTTTGTCAATTAATAGATCAGCTTGATCGCATTCAGCCATTTTGATGTTTTGATGAAGAGCTGTAGCAAGTTTTAAAATTCCATGTGGTTACTAAGACAACGCACTCTAGAGTCGAAGTCGATTGGCTGAACTAAGCGTTGCGTTACCGTATGCAAATATCATTGCGTTTGCAAATTAGCATATGGCGAATGTTATGCTTCGGTAAGTATAAACAACCGCTCGCCGTTCTTATTGACACAAATAGATGGTTTCGTCGTCATAAAATAAAGGTAGTTCCCTGTACCTTTGTTACTGGTAGACATTTAACGAGAAATATGCGTAGGGATCTTTCATTTTCGAACTTTAAAACAGGTTCTGAGTTTTTCATGTCAGAAACGCAGCATGAAAACACAAAACATCGACTCAATTTTGAATGGGGTTTCGTGATCGTCGATTCAAAATAATTATTCTCTTACCCATTCAACCGCGCGTTCTCAGCGATCCATTCGAAAAATAATTATATTATGTAGCTGTTTGCCGTTAAAGCCCCAGGTAAATGATTGTTTAGCCGCCTCTCTCGACTTTTACATTAAAATGGTTTGCCATGTTCGATTTAGAATATTATATTTTTTCGCATCGCGAACAAAATTGATCAATCATTTAGCCACCCCAACCAACAAAGCGTGCACAGCCGGTAAAACGCAACCAAATAAACCAAATATCGTCGAAATCGCTGGTGTTTGGTCAAACATTGTTTGCCCGTTTTAGCCACCCAACGTTACGTTTGACAAACACGATGTTGGATGGATTTAATGATTGTTTGATCGTTCAGCCGTTCACTTGAGTCGTTCAAAATTTTTCTACTGCCGTTCAGCCGTTCACTTGAGCCGTTCAAAATTTTTCTTCAGCCGTTCAGCCGTTCATCATAACCGTGTCACACGTCCTGGCTATCCGTGTGTCAGTCGTTCACTAGCCGTGCGTTTTGCCGTTCGCACGTACAGCCGCTAGTGTACGTTTTCGCGTGAGAGGTCACACATTTTGGTCTCTTCTCCGTCGGACCAGGATTAAATTCAATGTCATGATAGAGTAAGACATCTGGCAGCCATAGGCATTGGTGACCATGTTTAGTCCATCGTGTTTGGGGCATATGAATGCGAGGAAATTGTCGAGTAACGCTCGTAAGGTTTGAACCATGTAAGGATATCTTCGCACCAGCAGGGGACTCAGGTCGATACACGTCCTGTGGCCGGGGCCTCGAAGCAATACTAATACCATAACCCTTGAAGTATCTGCCTTTAACGATTTTAGGAGTTGCAGCAGTTAATAATAGATACAAAATGAAAAAAGTAGTGTGGATGCCGAGCCCTGTAAGACCACGTGCGTCCGCCATTGCTCATTCTACGCTGTCCTACATGTGTAAACCAAAGTTTTCATCTTGCTCACTGAAAATGTTTTTAAAAACAAATATTGTGGTCCAGGTAAAGTAAAGTTCCAGTCAAGACCTACCTGTAAGAGGGAAAATTTGGGGCAAACATCTTTACGGAACAACTAAACTGGGATCGACGCTTGCACTAACCTGGAATTAGCTGAATTGCATTTTGAACAACTGAGTCCAGAAACAAAATTGTAAAATTTGGTAACCAGATTTTCAACTCACAGGATGCTTTTGTGCACCCACACTCAATATTCTCACAAACAGTTGTTTCTTAGAACAAGAGACCAGATTGGCCTTCACTCAGCCTTCCAGGAGGCAATGGTCATAATAATTTATTATGACAAAGATAGCATAACTAGATATGAATTCCTTTTCATGTTTTATTTTCACTATGGCATCACGTTGATCATGTAGAGATAGTTGACCATAGTAATTATGGTTACATCACCTCATGGTGAGATCGCTCCAAGTTAGATCGCCCCACACATGCTCCATGTAGTAAAAATAGGCAGTTAATACAACACTAATCTGTTTTCTATTAAATCCAAAGAACAAACAAGATTTCTAGAGAATTATTGTATGTAATAATAACTGCAAATTCACACTTCAAGTATAACTTTCAGCATAACTTTTCAGTAATGGGACAATGATCTATCAATCCGTTTGCATTTTCGAATAGAAATTGCTTTGTGCTACTCACCATCATATCTGTAATTCTTTATTCAACTCTTATTTTGTCCAGAGAAAAGAATTCTATCAATATTCAGACTTTGCTTGAATGCGAAAACGCTTCCAATAGAGTCGTTTACATTTCAGTTTGTTAACCATGAATTAAAATGCAGAAAAACAGGCAATAAGCTTTTCTGACTAAAAAATGATTTCGATTAGCCTGTGTTTATCTTGAAAAGGAAAAGCGTTCCATTTTTGCTTTAAGTAAATCTACGTGAAGGCAACAAAAGTGAATCATTTGCAAGGTGGGCTCCCAGAAACATTCAAACAATTCGGAGAAAGTCCATAATTGTAAATAATGAAGAAGCGTTCTCAAGTCGAATTACTCAGAAAAAGAATTTTCTGAGCCCCCAACGGGAGTCAAACCCATGACCTTCCAGATTACCGGTTGGACGCTCTAACCACTGAGCTATGGGAGACTCATGGTGAGCGAGGTCATAAACTAGGTTCTTATGTGCGACACATGTCCTGCTATCTGCAAGGCTCAATATGTCGCCATGATAAATGTGAATATATATGATAAATGGAATGGAGACTTGGATAAAGTGTAAATAATGAAGAAACGTTCTCAAGTCGAATTACTCAGAAAAAGAATTTTCTGAGCCCCCAACGGGAGTCGAACCCATGACCTTCCAGATTACCGGTTGGACGCTCTAACCACTGAGCTATGGGAGACTCATGGTGAGCGAGGTCGTAAACTAGGTTCTTATGTGTGACACATGTCCTGCTATCTGCAAGGCTCAATATGTCGCCATGATAAATGTGAATATATATGATAAATGGAATGGAGACTTGGATAAAGTGTAAATAATGAAGAAGCGTTCTCAAGTCGAATTACTCAGAAAAAGAATTTTCTGAGCCCCCAACGGGAGTCGAACCCATGACCTTCCAGATTACCGGTTGGACGCTCTAACCACTGAGCTATGGGAGACTCGTGGTGAGCGAGGTTGTAAACTAGGTTCTTATGTGTGACACATGTCCTGCTATCTGCAAGGCTCAATATGTCGCCATGATAAATGTGAATATATATGATAAATGGAATGGAGACTTGGATAAAGTGTAAATAACGAAGAAGCGTTCTCATAATTCTTGCGATGATTTATAGTGATCCGTGAAGGCACATGTTTTTGTCCACCTTATGAAAACCACAATCTGTCCTTGAAGAGGGATTTCTTCGCTATAAATGGACTGATTTGCGCTGTTTAAGCCGAAATAAATTTTTCTTTCAATCTACAGTTTTAAAATTCTGTGTTTCCCTTCTGAGAATGACACACTGCTATCATCCCTGCTATCTTTGGCCAACATGGCCACATGTGTAGAAATGCACTTGTGCAGAAACACTGGAAGTGAGCTTTGCTGATGAAACACGACAACAAAGAAAAAGAGGAATGGATGACTTTTTAAGACTCAAATCTTCCACTGGAAAGTCCGGGTAATAAAAGCATTTAAAACTCTGCTGTGCTAGTGATGACTAACTTTACCTTTCTTTTTGGGACAGTTTCTGGAGATATGTCCTGTTTCACCACATCCATAACAAGATTTGTCTGCAAAAATCAGATAAATTACAAACAAACCATTAAAATACCTCTTGGCCTCAAATATTTCTGGAATCCACAAAAAGGGGCTCATTTTAGAGGACAACAGGGGAAGGGGGAGTTTAAACAAAACTGCTCTTATACCACGGTTTCAATAAGATCACAAGTTCATAAACCAATCAGATCAATGACCAGGATATTTATACCCTCTACTGATGTTATGCAACACACTTGACTCTGATGATGACTTCTGCTCAGGTTATCAAAATGTCAGCCAATGTCATCACAAACAGTCCTTCTCAGGACTACACTCACCCGGACAATATTGTACTTACTTAGTTATGATTGAAGACTGTGTAGAACTGCCTTCCATTGTTAAGTGTTTTGTTCATTATTTGACCACTGGGCTTCATAAGTTTTTCTTGGATGACTAGTGATTACCACTTGACAAAAGTTAACCAATCACAATGCCTTGAGAACAAAAGGTTCTAGTTCAATAACCCATTGTTATTTGCTTCCCTGTTCTTTCATATTTATGTACACAATTTTCCATAACTACTTTTTGCTTTAAGTTAGTTTTCATCTGTATAATTATGACAGGAACCACAAAGAGGGAGGGGCTGGTAGGGCTATAGCCCTACCACTTTTTTTCTTAAATTGTTTTTAGGGCTCCTGATTAGAGTGGTTTTCAATTGAGTGTCAAAAGTAATTCGCATTTTGCTTTGGTTTTGCATTGCTTCGATCTGTGATTGGCCAGGAAAACTCACGCCACTTTCTCAACCAATGAGAAGCAAAAGCAAAACCAATCATGACTTGCACACACGTATTTTACCGCGCTTTGCGCCGGTTACATGTAATTGCTTCATATTCTGATTGGCTCATTGCACTGTTTGGTCTGTTGCAATTGGTCAGAGTAATTGCCTTGGATTTAGTTTTACGACACTCAATTGAAAAGCGCTCTACATGAATAATGTATGAATTTTACCACTTGAACATGGCCGAATGTTTTAGCCCTACCACTTTAAAATGGTTTCTGCGGTCCCTGCATTAGTCTGTTGTAGAATAATTGATCACAGAGTGTTTTATAGGAGTTTATTGCAAGCTTTGTAAAATCGCATATGAAGTGAATCTGCACAGTAACACTCAAGGGAAAGTTACCATCATCTCACCAGATATATTCTCATACTGTCTCACTAGACAGTGGGAAAACTGTACATACAATGGCTTGATCATCCAATTGAAAGCAAAGCAACAGTTTGGAAGCAAACTTGGGAAAAATAACTTTTGACAAACAACACATATAGCAAATAGCACAACAAATTGCTTTGGGTGCCATTCTCTATTTCAGCAATGAAAACTTGGTACAACAAGTGCTTATGACATCATTCAAAATTATTTTGATTAAATGTTGGAAATAATCCATTTAGGTTAGTCTCTGAATTCGCTTAGTCATTGTCTTCATGAGTGAAAATGTGAAGTAACAGGTCAGCTATACAGGTTCGTATAATGTCAACACTCCTTGATTTAGATTTGATTTGATTTAGTCTCCCCAATTACATGTAGTAGAGCATCTGTGTTCGGCTTCAAAGATTTGAGACTTTAATAAAGCTATTATTATTATTATTATTATTATTATTATTATTATTATTATTATTATTATTATTATTATTATTATTATTATTATTACTACTTGTCAGATGTTAACTTGAAATCTTTTATGTGTTAGATTCCTGAATTGTTTTGCTTGTGTGGGGTTCACTAAATTTGAGACAAACATTAATCTCCCCAATTTTTCACCAGGGAATGTTATTACAATAAAGTTGCTGTATTTCTGTTTTGAAACACTATAACACATCAGGCATCCTCGGAGACACAGGGGCAGATATTTGGGATGACACGGGCAATTAGTGACAGTTTACAAGATGAGTGGGAGAGCTCTTGGGAACATTTCTTCAATGATCAGTTCCAGAAGCCATTGAAATCCAGCATTCTGATTGGCTGGAAATTTTCTGGCAAGGTATTTTTTTCTGCTCAATCAGCAATCAGCATATATCGCACTCCTTTTGTGACTTCTTACACCAACAGTTAAATGGTCAATCTGCTGTCAGCCATAATTTTGATCATTCTACTCGTCTCGCTTGTTCAACTGAGCATTCATTCATCAAAGTTTTCCATCAAGACCAAAATTATTGCAAGAATAGAAACAAACATTATCTTCATTGACTGCGATGACAGGAAAACAGACAACATAGTGCAATTTTATTCACTGACTAAAAAATGGATTTCTATTTCTTGAAACAATTTTCGTGAGTGGCAATTAGAAAATCCAAAAAACTAGAGGTTTCTAGCTTTCCATAGAGACCTAAATCATTTCTAAGAACAGAAAATTTGCATACCATAACAAATTACACACATTTGTGTTTCTAGTTTGGGGGCAATTAATTATTCCTAAGAACGTTAGAAAAAAACCCGGTTTCAACGAAATAAAGTTACGAACGAGCACCATTAGTGAACACATGTATTGACACCTACGCATATCGAATTTCACCTTAAAATTATGCGTGTCTGTGACAAAAACATTCAGACAAACTTTAGTGGTCAGCCAAGTTTTATTCATCAAACATCTGTTACTTATTGCAACATATTGTAGTGGTGTGGTCAGTCCTTAGCCATTTTGTTCTTTCTCGTTTGCATTTCTTTGAGTAGCTGAAAGAATAAGTTGCTTTGCAAGATGTGACCTCAGATTTGCTCGAGAGGTCTATCGAGTGATCAGTCAAGCAACAAGCTCATCATCCCTGATCTTGCGAGACATGATCCTCGACTCGATTCTTGATGGCTGAGCCTCGATCCTTGAAACTCGAGAATTGAAACTCGAAAGAGACTGTCAACTTACTTTTAACCGGTACCGGTACCGTACTGGATAAAACTGTTGAGAAACAGACATGGCTGCTCGAACAATCAACCATTTAATTAAAAAATTAAAACAAAGTACCTGGAAAACCTACAGATACAAAATAATGCAATATGTAACAAGGGATTGATCGATCTTTTAATACTGATGGTATTTTATTTTCTTGGAGAAACACGCACTGTGCCATCACTCCAGGGAGAACGTTTTTGCAGAACAGCAATAATGGTGACCTCATACTTTCCTTCAAAGATATTTTAAATCGATGAAATTAAGTATTATATTTTGATCACTTGACAAATCTAGCATCAGTTATTGTTCGTTGGTCGCTCAACACGTTGTTAGCTAGCACTGCCTAAAGATTTAAAATACTTAGTTCTTAAAGCATTGTTATCCAGGGTCAGAAAAGCTGAAATTAAACAATACTTTACTCTCAGAAATTATGGGGTCTTTAATACCTAGCTTTTGGTACCGAATGTTAAATGCTAGTAGTCAAACTTAACATCAAAATTTTTTCCTTTGCAGCAACATGTAGCCTCCTTTGCAGCCGTTGTTTGTGTCGGTCCTATTCTCCCTCCCCACCAACGTCTGCTGAACTGAACCTGACATTCCATTCCCATTGTTTCTGAGTATCCAATTAGGAGGGAGAATAGAACTGACACAAAGAAAAGCTGCAAAGGAGGCTATGGGAACTTAGCCACAGAAATTTAAAAGCCACGATGTGATTGGTCAGTTCCTGGAATGGAATGTGTGGCTTGATTCATTAGACATTGGTGGAGAGGAAGAATAGGACTGACACAAACGACGGCTGCGAAGTAGGCTAGGCAACATGCAGACTTCAGAGGAAATGGCTTTGGATTGCTTTGTTTGTGGCATAAATGTAAATTACTTGATGTTTTTATCATTTTCTAATCGTTTATCAACGGAAATAGGTATGGTAATAAGAGAAATAAAACTGCAAAACTTCAGGAAAGTCGTCAAGTGTGTTATTTTTCACAATATTTCAATTTCTGTGCTAGAAAAACTGACCTTTTGTAGTGTTATTTTCAACATGTCGATCGATCGGCTTTTCACAGACACACAAGAATTTCATGAAAGGAAAGTTTCTAACAAATGGTTCATTCTTACAAGTGTATTAGCAAGCCTACTCTGAAATCTATTCAAGAGGAATTTCAAGAAGCCAAAAGTTAAACAATATACAAGTTATAAGCTCAATCATTGTTGTGCTCCTTTGCATCAGTAGAATGCAGTAGTCGACCACAGGACTCAAAACGAACGTATTTCAAATTGTAAAAGATATTTAAACAAAAATGGCTTCATATGAGGGTGGATGCTTTGACATGGAACTTAATTATCACTGTAAAAGTTCAAGACATAAGGTAGGCTAATTTACAGAATTTCTTATGCGACTGTTTATTGATTTAAGGTTTAATCCCACACAGCCCCACATAGTAGTTTCACTTGGTGTTAAGTTGACATTAAAGTGCCCCCAACCCCAAAAAATTTTTTTCACCTGAATAAATCTACTTAACTTCGAAGTATTTCGGCGAAAGATTTATTGGATTTGGTTGAATCCTCGATTTTTTTATGGACAGCCAAAGTCTCATTCAATTTGTTGCATGGCCGAGTAAAAGGGAGTCTGGGTCCAACGAGGTTGGTGACGTCATCCCGGGAACAATTGAAAGATAGCTTCTCAGTCAATCTCTGTTTTTGCAAGCGTTTGTTGGGGTCATCGAAGCACATATTGGAGGGTAAAAGCCTGGCAGTAGTCAAAATTGTGTTGGAATCATGTCCTCCTGGTCCTCGGAGTCAGAGTCAGGCTATGTGTAGGGTGAAGACCAAATTAACTTCATTTCTGAAGTGGAACTAGAACGGAATCGGCGAGGAGCTCGAAGGAGCCTCGTGGTTATGAAGAACAGGAATGGACAGCAAGATTCACCGAAGAAGGGAAGATGAAAAAAATTAACTTCGTTTATAAGTGTTATCTGCCGTCCCTCGTGGTTCTGTGTATGCTGCTGGTGAGCAAAAGCTTTGATTTAACATTTCAATCTTGAACGACCGAGTACCCATGCATCGGCAATGGGAATTGTGCAGCGGTTTGAAAAAAATTGCTATTTTATATAAACGCCGCACATCCGACTTTAGATCGGTAATTTAAACGAACATCAGCAATTAATTGTGGAAGTGCCTATTTATGGGAGAGTCTTTATTTATGGTATCTATTCAAAGAAGGCAAAGATAGATTTGACAAGAGAATGGAAAGTGAGCTCAGCCGACGCGAATTACGTGACTTGAGGATTAGCTGAACTTCTAGTTATCCTCAGGCAGTACTGTGAATGAAGTCAAGGCAAGGTAAAATAAAATAAATATAGCTTACTGCAATTAAAATTTGAGGTTACGTATCCGTCTAAACTGTTGGTTAGAAATAAGCGAATGCAACTTCGCGATGCGAGAATAATTTGCATATATCTGATGTAAACAAACTGACACAAATTTAGACGCGATTGGATATATTTTACTACATGTAGCTCCATTTGAACATGAAGTTCGAGTGGCACCATCGTCTAAATCAACTGAATTCGGTGAAGTTAATCAATTTGATTTGTAAACACTTCAAGTTTTCTTAGCAGTCTACAATGTATTGATCAGTGACATGGGCTTCTGTCAGTGAATTAGCATGGCCTCTAAAATATTTTTTGATTCTTGACGTTGGAAACCGGTTTTAATAGAGCACTTGTGTCGAAGACTGTAGGACTCATGAAGCCAAAAAATTTAAAGGAAGTTAGATTGATGAGGTTTTCTTAAAGGTACATATCGAGGGACAATTATTTTAGCTGTCATTACATTCTGGACTACTTTGTGTCGCTGCGGTTAAATCCTTTGTGTATTCGATACGCAGCACACCGAATATCACGAATATTGGAAACGTGGTACATGCACATGTTTGGGTTATATCACTATACAATAAACAAGTTTTAAAGAGGAGATCTTTACACTGAACGGACTCATTGGAATTTTCTGTTTTCACCGTATAAAAGGGCATAAAATGCTTGTGAGATCAGCTGATAGGAATATGTTTATTTCACGAACAGCTGGTCTGTTTTTGCCTCATTTGTTTGCAAAACATCAAATTTTCTCTGAGGAGAGACATGTTACAGGTGACAATACTATGAATATAAATTATTGGTTAAAATCATGTCTTATTTGCCCTCAGAGTTAGAATTATTGAGCTTCCTTCAAAGAACTTTGTAAGCGCAACAGAACTTCCGTTCCCGGGATGACATCATAATAGCGCTGAACCCAATCTCCCTTTAACTCGGTCGTGAAACAAAATGGCGGCGTTTTTGGTCGTAATTTCGAGACTTTACTGGGGCACAGAAAAGCGAAGATTCAACCGAATCAAAAAAATTTTCACGGTTGTGCTTCTAATTCAGAGACGAATCATTTAAAATGAAAAAATATTTGGGGTTAGAGGCACTTTAAGCAAAATTGCTCTTTTTATAACTTGAGAGTTGTTTTTGGCAGTCTCCAAAATAATTTAGGGCACTTTAGGAATGCAGTTAGCTTTATTTCTCCATTTTCCCGGTTCCACATCTTCCACCATTTTGTAATCATGCCATGTTTCATCTAAAACGTGACTGAGATTCCCATTGCAACGGGCCAGATAGCAACTTATCCTGTGGATAGTTATTCATTGCACAATCCAGGCTTTGTGCAGTTTTATCTGGGCTTATCCAGTGGATAAAGTTAACCACTCTTTGAACAACCGTGGCCAGCAGTAAGTCGTCAAAATTTCTCACTTCCCATCAGTGATAAACCACAAGACAAATAAATGATAAACAGAGTTATCAATGTAATATTTGATTTCCAAAGAGTGATTTACAATGGGATTCTTTGTGCAATGCAACTATCAATGTTAGTTCCAAGAGGGGGGAGGGGAATACAAGATGGGGTGGGGACTTTGACTGGAAAAGCAAATTTTGTGTCAAACCTCCCCACCCTTGGGTAAAGTTTCGAGTTCAAAGTTCCCTACTGTAGGGATTGAGATCCAACAGGTTGACCTCTTAAATGCTTAAACAGTACACACATTCCAGGTTTATAAAATCACAGTTTTTTTTTCTTTTGTCAACGGGAATGAAAGAACACTTGAAGAAACTGACGGTTTATTGGTAACAATAGATTGGGCAAGTTTTCATTATCTTTCTTTCCTCCATCTTGTCCGTGCCTCACGGGGTCTTCTGGTATTTTCATGATGGGCAAAGTCACTCATATGAGTCGTATCCAGGCTCTGCTTTGTCAGCCAGTTTCAAGAAGGCAGTATCGCAGAGTTATACCATGGAAATGTCCAAGCCCGGGAAACAGTCTTTTATTAATATTTCTTCAGTTTTCAAGTTTATTAAACTTCCCCACCCTGGGGCCAATATTCTCTTCAAGTTGTCAAAATTCCCCACCCGGGGCAGGAGATGCCAATCAAAGTCCCCACCTCATCCCATATTCCCCCCACCCCCCCCCCCCCCCCCGACTCGGGACTAACATTGATAGGTGCATAACTACACCTTCTTGGTGGACAAACTTCAACAATTTAATTCGGTTAATTAAGAAACTGTTTTGGGGAGTGAAAACTTAATTAAAAAAAAGTGTACTTTAGCCTAATGTAGGAACGTAAGTGATATAATTCGAGAGTAACTCTTAAACTCTTAAGGCCACGTTATTGAAGCTTACCTCCAAAGTTAGCACCACCTGTAGCTGGACTAGAACCCTCAGACGTGCACTCCTTGGCGAAATGTCCCATTTTACCACATTTATAGCACTTCAACCTCGACCCCATCACTAGCTCAGAGTATAAAACAACACAGGCTATCAAACAAAGCAGAGAACAGCAGTTTGGTTTCGCAACATTACGCTTATTTTATCAAGAAGCGTGCAATTAAAGCCCTTGAACGTCGATCGCTTGAAAAAATCCGAGCACGCCAGGGAACGCATGTTATTTTTGTTACAAAAGAGCGTAATATCTACGAACTTTCCACACTTTCGTGTACTTGCGTACAGAGGTTTGTCATAAATGTATTGAAGTCAAATGCAACTAAGTCTTACCAATATAAAATACGATGAAACGTCTCTCTTTTATACCACCATAAGATACAAATATCCACGTGTTTCAAAACGGACAACTCGGCTCGAAAGCTTTGCTGGGATAATAAGCCGGGTCACTTAGAACAGAGCAGTAGACTGGTGCCAAGATCTTTATTAACCCACAGCCCTCCCACAGCTTTTCCCACAGCCCACTGCCACCTTTGCTAATGAATTTAACCGCTGACCTCACATTCGGATAACGTTCCAAAACGTGAGGGAGAAACGCGTGCTTTTTGGCCCAGAAAATTCTGTAACTTTTGGATCGGCTATCAACTGTTTTCCATAAACTTCCACCATGGCGGTAGGTAAATAGTGTTTATCGGAGTGTGATTAAGTGTTAGTAACATAAATCTAGAATTACCTTTAGTTTGGATAGATATTCCATGTCTAAATAGGCCGAACCGATTATAGTTTGATGCAGATAAAGTGAAACAAATTCGCGAGATTTGCCAGTTCTTTCTCTCAGCAGCTAACAGGAAAAATATATACACTGATACTGTGCTTTACTTATGTTTGGTGTATGAAAAACTTGCCTCAGGAGTAGGCAAACATTCGATAAAAACTAATGCAGTCAATATGTATATAGAAATCTATAAAATACAGTATTCAAGGCGCTCTTTTCCAATCAGTCATATAGATATATTTGTCACTGACTGTAAAGGATTGTATTTGGCACCAGTTTGCTGTCAAGAAATCAGTGGATTGAAGACCATAATTAACCTTGAACTTCACTTTTTTCTGTGGGTTTAATGTACATATATACTTCATTGGGGACTACAATCAAACTATTGAAGGAATGAGTCTTCATAACAACAGCTCAATTTGTTGTAGATCTCTGAACATGAAGAATGAGCATGGGGAGGAGACAGGAAGCCCTTAAGAATAGGGGCAGGAGGGAGTATAGGGAAGAGTGGGGAGCAGAGTTCTAAAAGGGCGGGAGTTGGGAGAGGAACAATTTCTTAGGGAAAGGACCAATCAATGTGAAAAAAGTGTGTGGGAGCTTAGGCGAAAAAAGTAAGGGAGGCAGAAAAACCAGGTACAAATTACCGTACCCCGTACAGATTTTGACCCCCCCCCCCCGCCCCCGCCCCCCCCCCCTCCAATCCCAATGAATGGGTCACAAAGGAAAAAAGTAAGTTGGATTGGAGCAGTTACAGTTACCAGGCTGATGTACTGCAAGTTGACAGTCCCTCAAAACTCAGACTTCGCTACTCGATCCTCAGTACTCGAAAGCTTCTAGTATCAAGGCTCAGGTCAAGCGCATTGAGTATTGAGTCAAGCTCATCAAGTTTCAAGACGAGGAAACAAAGAACTTTCTGGTGATTAGTTTTTCACAAGTCTTATCAGAAGAGAGTTTGCTGACAACTTACCATGAAAGTGCAAAAAACTTTCTCTGTAATCTTCTGTTTTTGAGTGGAGTAACCGAGATGTGAAAGTGAGGAACTTGACAGGACTTGTGTTTGCCGTTGGCTGTCAAAGTCTGTTCGATAGAAAGAGTTCGCTCTTTCGGCACCATGTTGAAGTTTTCTCTATTCCTTGTCAGTTTGTAACAAAAATATTGTGCGTTTTTAATTAACCCTTTGGCTCCTACATGGGCCAAAACTGGCCGCACAGAACCACGTCCTTTGTACCGCTTGTGACATCATCAAATTTAACGCTAGGCAACTTTAACATGTAACAACTTTAACATGTAACATGTGTAGGGGAAAGAGATCTTTCAAACCATACCCGAATGAGCACAATTCTGTCTAACAGACTGGAGAAAACACAGAAAAACCAAGTGATGTTGACCCCTAAATTTGAATGAAAATCTTGTACCACTACCTACCTGCACTTCCTTCCATCTAATCCTTTGATCCTGAAAAGTTTTCCCCAAATCTTTTCCCACCAAAAGGAAGCCCAGGGGAGGAGAGGAAGCGAAAGGTAGAAGGCGACTGAGTATTGAAACTTGTAAACCGAAAAACTATCTTGAAATTTTGTTTTCTGCGCATGCCCGAACTTGAAAGATAATATGAAGCATCAGGAAACAAAAGGGTGAGTTTTGGGCAGTTTTGGTTCTTTTTGGCTGGATTCTGACCAGAAAATTGCAAAAGGTGTTTTTCAGCTTAATGTTCAGGAGCCAAAGGGTAAGTTAAGGAATAACTTGTGAAACAGTGGCTGAAATTGGCACAAGCTTCTAGCTTAGGTCCCTTCTTTTTTCGAACTGGGTGTTTTGAACAAGTAATGCAGTCTTCTCTCAGAAGAAGACGCGGTTACAATCCGAAATCAGTTGACACAAAGTGTGAAACAAACTTGAGTTGTTCTCGATAATATGTATGCAAATTTATGTTGCTTTGACGAATATGTAAACATTCACGGTTCGCTCAAACAGCCACGTTGAAGTTTTCTCTTTTCCTTGCCGTTTGATACGAAAGGTTATTAGTGGTCTTCTTTAACAATGTTATTTCAGAAGCGATCATGTTAAGTTCTCAGATTGTGAAATAACGACCAAAACCAGCCCCAATCTTGTAGTTTAGTTTCCTTAATTTATTTTGAAGTTTTATTAAAAAAAATTCTTTTTTTTAATGTTAACGTGTTTCACAACAACGATGAACAGAGGTGTTAAATAATATGTGGATGGAAGAATTACCACACTGAAACATTAATTTTATCGAACACTCACTGCACTGATTTGGTTCAACTTTTGACCAAACTAAGAAGAGAGTTAATGCAAGAGGCCACACAAAATTTGCTTTTGTTCTCTCTTATTGTCTGAGCTTTGAAATACTAATCGTTTCCTTGAAATCCACTATCGAGATCCTCGAAAAATTGTTTGAGTGTCTCAAACCTCGATCCTCGAAACTCGACCCTCGAGCCTTGATTCTTGATGCTTTGGGGCTTGAGTTGAGACTGTCAACTTACATCAGCCTGGTACTTTACCATAACTTATTTGGCTGACTTTTGTCAACATCAGTCTATGGTATTTAATGTCACTCAGTTGAGTTCAGTTACATTTGTATTGTAAATTAACTGTTAAGTACCTGAGTTGTTACACAGGCCTTACTTAGTGTTACATCACATCACCTTTTAAAGTCTCTAAGTATTGGATCAAAGAGAAATACAGTTGTAAATGCTCAGTTGTAAAAATACAGTTGTAAATGCTCATCCTGTCTTAACAGGGGTTTCAATAATTTTTTAAATAGCCGTCTAAGCTAACTAAAGTAGGCGGCGACCTGATTAATTTTTTTAATAATTTGAGTGAGAATATGGACAAAGTAGGCGGCGGAAAGTGGTACATTCTGACAAAGTAGGCGGCGATTTTCGCCGGTTGCCGGCTTCTAATGAAACCCCTGTGTCTATATAGCTATAGTGAAGCTGAAGCTTAGAGATACATATAAGCATCCAATGCACATGCAAAAAGCATGCACATTTTTGCAAGGGGCATATTGACATTGATATCCAATGCACATGTTGGCTTTTGTTTAAATTCATTCAAACAACTTTGCTCTGTGTCACAATGTTTTGCTAAAACAGTTTTGCTTGTTTGTCTTGTTAGGCATTCATTTCTACGCAATGTCTTACTTATTTTTTTAATCTTCAGACAATGCCTTTAAATCCCAAGCCCTTTCTAAATGGGCTTACTGGCAAACCAGTGATAGCTAAGCTGAAATGGGGGATGGAATACAAGGGGTATCTGGTGTCAGTAGATGGATATATGAACCTTCAGGTCAGTTAAATTCAGCATTTTAATGTAAAAAACATTTTCTTGGGCTTAGAGACCATAACAAACTCAGTACAGTGTCTGACTACAATATGAGCCAGTTTTTATTTAACAAAATAATAGACCCAATGTATAATAAAAGTTATTCAATTTCAGTATTTTTAAGCAGTTGTCACTATGACAATGAACTGTTTCTAGTACTTAATATGCTTTTTTTCACATTGTTGTTTCCATCACTCACCCCCGACATATTCTTCGCTTTCCTTGAATTTGACAAACAAATCAGAATGCTGGTTATTTTGTGTTTTGTCTACGTTGACCGGCCATCATCTTTTGCTCCTCATGCCTTCAAATTCAAGTAGTGAATTCTTGGTTTGCACGTGACGTCAGAAAAAACTAAAATTAAAAATTTTTGAGTTCTTACCTTCATCAGGGAAAAGACATTTTTAAGATATATCTGCTGGCCTGTTTTCAACTGGGTAGCATGCTTTGTTTTGAAAATAGCAGTTTTAATTTGGAGTTTTCCACAACGCGGGACATCTGGATTGCTTGTGAGTGACATGTCACATACACAGAAATATCAACTTGCCTCGTGTTTTCAAGTTCTGAACAGCCAATATGTTAAAAGAAGTGTCTAAAATGGATGTTTTCAAGTTACTGTAAGCAGAGAGGAGAAATGTTTTTGACTGACAACTTTAATAAATTGATTTATTGATTGATTGATTGACTGACTGATTGATTGGTTGATTGATTGATTTATTGAGAGAGCCAAACTAAACTCCAGGGGCCAGTTCCTGAAAGGTGAAATACAGTACCGGTTAAAAAATAGTTGACAGTCTCGACTCAATCCTTGTGAGAATCGAGTATCGAGGATCAAGTCGAGAATCAAGACTCGATTCACTCGAAACTCAACTCGATCCTCGTTACTCGATTCTCGCAGGAAGCACTCTATTGTTATTCATCGAGTACACGATTCGACTTTCCGAGTTCTTGAGGAAAGAACGCAGTTGTTCTGTATGGACACTTATGTAGACACTACAACAATTTCCGTTCGAACAACGCAACGAATTCAAGCTAAAGGACAGCGCGGTGACAAATACTGTCAAAAGTCATTTAGGTTTTGAGGACGCGGTGTACTTCTCGAGGAAATATCGCATACTGCATAAAAAAAACAAGGTCAAAAGACATTCAGTTTCTTTCGAGGTCACAGCGTTGTGCTTTTCTACAGAAAAATTCTGATGCTAAATTTTAAACCGTTCATTTGGCCGCTCGTTCATAAGTGCAACGAATCAAGATCGCTGCGGTTCATCGCGGACACTGTCATCAAAAGCGATCAAAATTTTGAGAAAGCGGGCTATTTGACGACGAAAATGCACAGTGTACAAGTAGGCAAATAGTGTAGTTGCTAGCCAGAAGCTGCTTGGCAAGCGTAAGGAATTCAAGGCTGGCGCGATTGATCGAACAAGTTTCGACAAACCCGCGCTCATCTACCACGAGGACGCAAACAAGACATGGTAGCTTATCATATGTACGAGGCCAACTTCGGAAATCGCTCATCGCCTTTGAAATAAATAAATTGATAAACGTTCGATGGAACACTAGGAAAACTCCAAGGAAATATCCGAAGTGAAATACGTGTATAATTTGGATAGAAACGTCGCTGAGATGATGTTCACTCTTTGGCCAAAAATAGCGCAAAGTAAACATTGAATAAAAATAGACTTGACAGACACAGCGCGTGAGAACAGAAAATTTGTATACCATAACGAATTACACACATGTTTGTTTCAAGTCTGGAGGAGTTACATTGTAAAATTTATTCCTAAGAACGGTCGAAGAAAATCCTGTTTCAACGAAATAAAGTTACGAACGAGCACTATTAGTGAACACATGTATTGACACGTAACGCGTATCGAATTTCATCTTAAAATTATACGTGTCTGTGACAAAAACATGCAACGCTCAGTCGGCCAAGTTTTATTCATCGAACATCTGTTACTTATTGGGAGATATTGTAGTGGTGTGGTCAGTCCTTGGCCATTCTGTTCTTTCTCAAGCGTTGATTTCTGCGAATCTGCCCATCTATCAAGGAGGTTGAATCGCATTTAGAAACGTATCACGTACTGAACGACTACTCTTGCATCGTTGCGTTCCTTCGAGTGGCTGAAGTTGCTTTTCAAGATGTCATCCCCAATTTGCTCGAGAGGTCTATCGAGTGATCAGCCAAGCGACAAGCTCATTATCTCTGATCTTGCGAGACGCGATCCTCGACTCGATTCTCGATGGCTGAGCCTCGATCCTCGATGCTCGAAACGCGCAGGAATCGAGTATCGAGGATCGAGTCGAGAATCGAGACTCGAAAGAGACTGTCAACTTACCTTTAACCGGTACTGTAACTCTATTCCAGGGATAAATATGCCTTATTCCAAGAATAACTTTTGGAATAAAGCAGATTTCTACCTGGAATAGAAAACAGGGTTCAGATTGTTTCCGGACGCTCAGATTGTTTCCGGACTCAAATTTCATTGTCTATTAGACAAATTTCCCGTTTCTTCTGTTTAATGAACAGGTCTGACCTTCAATTTTGTTTATTAAACAAAAAGAAAGGTATTTTCTGTTTATTACACAAAATAGATGCCCCTTTTCATTTAATAAACAAGAGACTTTTGCTTATTAAACGAAAGTGACAGGCTTTTCTGTTTAATAAACAAAGTTACACAAAACTTAACGCCAACTAATTTTTGCTCACGAGTCACCATTATGTAGAAAAATATAAAGTGTTAACACAAAGCTACTGATAAGTAACTCTACAAAAAAATTATTTTGTTGAACTCTTTTCTGCTCAGTCCATCCAATGGGAAAGAAAAAGGGACAGCTTTACATTTTCGAAGAGATAATTTTGTAAAAGTTCACTCTCACCCGCGTTGTACTGTCGAGACCAATGTTCTTCGCTCGGTGTTTATTTCAGTTGCGAGGATGAACCCGCTCATGGCTTGAAATACAACACCAAGGTAAAAAGAAAAAAGAGGTGTAGGGATTCAGTAAAATTAATATTGGAGCTTTTAAAACATGTAGCTTATTCATGGAAACTATGACAGCGCTCGAGTTAGGACGATTAAAAATTGTTGAAAAATGTGCGGTCCGTGCAACCAATTATGATCATTTTCAGTCGCCAAAGCTGTGAATTACACAAAAAAGATGTCATTTTCTGTTTAATAAACAGGAAACTTTCACTTATTAAATGAAAGTGACAGGCTTTTCTGTTTACTAAACGAAAGTTACACAGAACTCAGCACCGGCTAATTCTTGTCCATGAATCGCGATTTAATACTGCTGAACAAAAAAAAAATATCAATAGCCGCAAAAACAAGACTGCAGATGGATAATTCGACAATTTTGCTTTTGTAGAACTCTTGCGTGCACAGCCTTTTAGCTCGGTAAAAAAAGGTACGGCTTCACATTTAAGAAGAGATAATTTTGCAAAAGTTCGTTCTCATCTGAATCCGGGGAATAGTGAGACCAGCGGTGAATGAGTTCTTCACTTGCTGTTCATTCATGTTGAGTTAGGTGTGGGAATTCTGTAAATATCAGAGATTTTAAAGTTAAAGCCTGTAGCTTATCCGTGGGAACTATGACCGCGCTCGAGTTTCGATGGAAGCACAAAATAAGCTTAATGATAATTTTCGGTTGTTGGTCAGGTGTCATTCCGAAGCACGTAAACTGAAAGACGTGAATTACACAAAAAAAGATGTAAGTCACTTTTTGTTTAATAAACAAGAAACGTTCGCTTATTAAACAAAACTGACAGTCGTTTGTGTTTAGGAAACGAAATTTACACAGAAATATTATTAATGCTGGTTGATTCTCGTACATTATTCGCGATTGTTACCAACATGAATGAAAGTACAAAGTGTTACATCATCAAGTGTATTCAAGTGAGTGCTCAAGGTTATACAATCCAGACCACGTCGCAAGACCTAAACACATTTTCCTGCACATATCTAGCCTTTGTAAAGTTGTGAACATTTTAATCCAGTAGAGTCTGTCTTGCCGAATTTGGGAAAAGGTTGGAAGCCTCACACACACTTATCGCGCTCATCGCAGTTCTACACTGTATATTTAGAACTTCGTAAACAATATTACCACAGATCTTTTACTAGGGTCCAAAAGACGCAGATTCTTGGGTTTGGGTCTGTTTCTTTTCTTTTCTTTACTTTACAGCGCTTACCAGTCACACGCGCCTCCAACGATTTTTTCTCATTTTCGAAAACTAAGTTTTGGTGGACGTCAATCAAATGTTTCCACATGACAATATAGTCCTCGTTTCATGTCACTTTTTGGGAGCAGAACGTTTGTGAAGAAGGCGATTCAATTGTACGTAAACATGGGAGCCGTTTAAAGTGATCCACCAAAGAGAAGATCAAAGAAACGAAAAATATCAGGTAGCTGAAAATGTTGGCCTCAGAAAATGAGTCGAGTTGTGTGGAAATTGACTTTTTATCTACTTTTTACGGATGTACATTATTTTAGGCGTAGAAATTCTTGTCATTCGTTATGCTATAAGATAATCCAGAGCTCTATCTTGACGAGTTGCAAACGTGGTTGGAGTAGCAGAGAGGTGAGGCGTATGCAGTGCAAACCCTCAGCAGAACTATACAACAAATGGGATTCACAGTAAAAAAGGTACTGAAAGCCGCAAGAGATTAGCAGTCAAATTTTTGTAGTTCATCCTGTAATAAAGGTTATTATTTAGTTCTCAATTTGTTGTGGTTGCCGTACACTGTTCGTAAATTTGTAGCCTCAAATCATTGCCCATGAGCGAGACGAACGATAGGCACATGGTTCAGAAGATTTACTTCTCAGTTTCAAACAGAACAGTTTCTGTTTATCGACGAGTCAAGTAAAGATGAAAGAGAAACTTAGGTACTCTGCGAGTAGTTCGTTTAAAAGAAACCTCGTTATTGTCATGGATACATTTGATTGACGTCCACCAAAACTTAGTTTTCGATAAAAGAAAAAGCCGTTAGAGGGCGCGTGTGACTGGTAACCGCTGTAATTCTTTTTGACTCACACCTTTTTCTGCGTAATTCACATCTTTCGGTTTACGTATCCTTCGGCATGACTCCTGACCAGCGACCAAAAATTAAAGTCTTATCATTCTGATCATTTGTGCTTTGCACGGACCGTAACTCGAGCGCAGTCATAGTTCCCACGAATAACTGGCTTTAACTTTAAAATATCTGATATTGACAGAATTCCCACACCTTTTTTCTTTCTTTGTAGTTTTGCGTTGTATTTTTGAGAGATTACCGGGTTCATCCTCGCAACTCAACATTGACTCAACAGGAATGAACACCGAGCGAAGAGCTCATTCACCGCTGGTCTCGCCATTCGCCGGATTCAGATGAGAACGAACCTTTGCAAAATTATCTCTTCTTAAATGTGAAGCCGTACCTTTTTTTACCCAGTGGAAAAGCTGTGCACGCAAGAGTTCTACAAAAGCAAAATTGTCGAATTATCCATCTGCAGCCTTGTTTTTGCGGCTATTGATATTTTTTTTTGTTCAGCAGTTTTAAATTGCGATTCGTGGACAAGAATTAGCCGGCACTGAGTTCTGTGTAACTTTCGTTTAGTAAACAGAAAAGCCTGTCACTTTCATTTCATAAGCGAGAGTTTCCTGTTTATTAAACAGAAAGTGACATCTTTTTTGTGTAACTCACAGCTTTCGCGACTGAAAATGATAATTGGTTGCACGGACCGCTCATTTTTCAACAGTTTTTAATCGTCCTAACTTGAGCGCTGTCATAGTTTCCATGAATAAGCTACAACCAATTTCCTATACTTAAACATTACTTAATTTTACTCAGCTGGATTAGCTTTTCAGTTATTCTGAGTAAATGTTACCTTTCCTGTATTATTAGATTATGAAACGGGAAATTTGTTTAATAGACAATGAAATTTGAGTCTGGAAACAATCTGAGCGTCCGGAAACAATCTGAACCTTGTTAGAATTATTACACCTTTCAGGAACTGGCCCCAGATGTTTCCACTGGATTTCCAGCCACCATGTTGGTGCCCCTCAGAGGGAGTCCAAAATGGCATCTCCATACTAAACCAGGGTTTGAGCCAGCTTTCTGGCCTCAGGAGACAATTTGTCCCTCTGTGGCTGTTGAAAAGGGACAAATAGGCAATATTAGGGGACAGAAAATATTTATTAAATTACCAGCCACTTTTATTTGAAGTACTGTACACTGTCAGATACTTTGTTGCATGCCCTCTGCAGTATGATGGGATTGATTAGTAGCATTTTCCCTACTTGCATCTTCTTTACCGACTCCAACTTCTTTGAAAAGGTCAAGCAGAGAGGAATACTTATCGGTGTCAACCTCTTCTATTGCAAGCCAATAGATGCCTTTCATCACAGTAATAATATCTTGAGCCTGTTTACTGAGAGCTCAAGCTCATCAGTGAATGTTTCCTGTAGTCGAGCCTCTGTTATAGTATCCTGATTCTCACATGAATTTGCATGCATGCTTAAAGTCGTCGTTTTAAAATTTGTGGCACCTTTATCACTTTTTCACTGAGCATCATCTTCTTCACTGTGAAATTCTTTTCCAGTTTTTCTTCTTCCGGCTTGTTGTTTTTATCTCTTTCACTTTCAAAATAACTCGAGGTTTTCTGCTTCGACACTGTTGCAAAAAATATCAGAAATACGGTAGCTGATGTATGCATATTTTATATACTGACACGTCAACCAGTCAAACGTTTTAGTCTACTTCAAATAATGGTAAAAGCGATCTTCACTTGTTTATTTATCATTTATACTCTGCATCGTTCGTACAAACAACTTAAGCAAATTTTTGCAGATTAATTTAGGAATGCACTTTAGCATCTAAACTGCCTATGTGGAATTTTCGGCCATTTTTTTATTTCGCTTGGATTTGTCCAAATTTTTGCATGTGAACTGCATTCTGATACAAAAACATTGTCCTGTATTTTTTTTCACCAATTTCTTTTTCGTTTTCAAGAAATAACGTATGCAAAAAAAAACACCTAAAACTCTACATAGGCAGTTTATGCCCTCAGCCCTTCAATTTTTAAAATGACACCGTCTGTTTTCTGATGTGTATGAATTCTTATAAACTTCTTCAGTTGAGAAATAACCAACTTCATCAATAGCAGGCTCAATAATTTTTACCACAACAAAATAGCTTTGATCTTGGGGAACACTTATGGCCCAGCCAGACAATTTTCAGTGACAAATTGTCCTCTGAGGGGGAGATTGTCGCAAGTTCGCACTCTGGCTCAGACCCTGCTAAACACTAATTTTGAGTGAAACCCTTTGCCGAATAACTCGAGTTTGGAAAATCGCACAGCCCTGAAACTAGGACACGTTGTTTATTTATTACCAGGGTTCCAAATAACATTTTAAGGCGGGTGTCAACAAGGAATTCCATCAGGTCAAATTTCCAACTGGTGCTCCCACCAAACCATTATAAATTTTCTATTAGTTTGTTGAGTCATGTAGCTGACCTTGTAGGGTTTTTGACCTGAAAACCCCCTCTTATCTGGAACGCTGATTACTCTTCTACAATATCTCAAGTTCTTGACATTTATTGAATGGTAAGTGATTTTATTTCTTATTTGCACTGATACTTGTGTGACGTGCAAACCAAGAATATTCATAGACTTGCTACCATCCATCATACAGTACCAGGCTGATGTAAGTTGACAGTCTTGACTCAATCCCCAAAGCCATGGTGAATCGAGTATTGAGGTTCAAGGCTCGAGGATTGAGTTTCGAGACTCTTGAAGAATTTTTCAAGGATCTCAATAGCAGATTTTGAGGAAACGGTTGATATTTCAAACCTCAAACAATAAGAGAGAACAAAAGCAAAGGTTGAGTTTTGAGGGACTTGTCAACTTACACCAGGCTGGTACTTTATTTCTCTGTACAATTGCAAAATTGCTTTGCAGCGTTGATAATAACAATAATTTTTTAAAAATGCAGCACAAGAGAAAAGGAAAACAAAGAAAAACAACTTGAATTCAAAAGAAAAACCTTCGACTTCACCAGGATTCAAACACCTGACCATATGATTACAATACCAGCGCTCTTGATGAGTGAGCTAGGCAAACATTGGATGTACATGTGATTGAAGTTTACAATTGACTTTTATCATTCAAGTCACACAGTCATGGTCTGTCACACAGACGGAAAGGCTCTTGAACAGAATTGAATTACGATTGACTTGAACTACATTCTAACCCTTTCACCACCAAGGGGGACTTTATAGATTTTACTCTGGCTAAAGCCAGATGATTTTCTTCGTCAAAGGGAGGTTTCTTGGTGATGAAAGGGCTATGTATTAATCTGGCTGGATGGCCATAAAGGCTGCTTTCCAATTCGTTGTGAGTTTCTTTCTTTTCTTTTCTTTTTTTTTACATAAGAAGTGAGGAGAAACTTCAGAATATGCATTGCTACATGTACTTGTGATTTAAGAGCTGCATCACGAGATCAAGGTGTCTGGTACATCTAGGGGTTTACTTGGTTGTCAACCCAGCTGTAAGCCTTCACACATAGCTTCCAGACACCCATGACAATAACCTAAAAAAGGGTTGGAAAAGGTTGAAAGTTCTTGGTATTTTACATCATCTCAACTTTTGTTAGATACAATAACCAGATGGTTTCCTTGGTGTGAATGAATAAGTGAATGAATAATTTAATGATTTGAAAATTTGGTTATCAACAGAGTTGATAATGTAAATTGACCACCATACAGGGATTCAAAGAGCTGATGTTTGGAGTATTAGCTCTTCATCAGAGTCCTTCATCATTCACTCTGATGAAGAGCTAAAGCTCAAAATGTCAGCTTTTTGAATTGCAGGTATGGTGGTCAATTTACATTATCAACACTGTTGCTAAACCAGGTAGTGGTAGTAATTGGTAGGTGTAAGCTCTTGGTGTGAACATGTAAAGTAATATGTTTAAATAAAAAATAAACCAAATTTTTGTGTTTTACTCCCCCAATGATGCAGCACCACAGTTTCTTTAGAAACTAACCCACTTGGCCCATTTAATGATTTACCTTGTTTCTGTACATGTAATTAGCAGTGTGAAGAACTGTCTGGACAGAACAGTCAGTTTGTGAACACTGTGCAAATTGGACAAGTTAAGCTCTAGTGATTCCTTTTATGTAATTACTCTCATGTAATCTTGGTTTTTTGCTCTATCCTTGCAGCTTGCCAATACAGAAGAGTACATTGATGGCTCACTAAGTGGTAACTTGGGTGAAGTTCTTATTAGGTAAGGTTTTTCACAGCATGTACTAAAACCCGAAACACCGAAATGAAACCACCGGAACCACCGAAACCACCAAAACAACCGGAACAACTGGAATGAAACCAACAGAACCACCGAAACAGCATAACTGAAACCACCAGAACAGCCAAAAAATACTGAATACTACGGAGACGTTGTCTGGGCTCGTTATGCAAGGCTACGAAACTGATTTGATTGTATGTTCACTTCAAGAAGGCTGATTAACTGGGATACATGTTGAAGGCCCACGAAGTTAGCTAGTTTTAAGGTGAGCTTACCACATATTTTGGCTATGACTAAATGATCAGAGAAGAGAAGGAAGTGCATTCAAGTTTAAGTTACGAATATGTTGTTTTCGTCGCTCGGTACTTGTTTATTTCAAACCGCAGCCAAAAGAGACCTTGCCTTGACGTAACGTGACGTTACGATTAGAATAAAAAGTTTGTTTTCCCAATGTAAAGTTAAGAATACATGTATGTTGTTTTCGTCGCTCAGTACATTTGCGAGAAAACTGTAGTAAAAGATAGTTCTGATTTGACATCTTGCTTGCATCGTACTTGCTGTAGGGAAATGAGTATGTTATATGTACCATGAGTGCCTCATATGAATTTTGGGCATTGAGAAAACAAACTTTTTATTGTAATCGTAACGTCATGTTACGTCAACGCAAGGTCTCTTACGACTGTAGTTTGAAACAAACAAGTACCGAGCGATGAAAACGACATTATTCACAACTTAAACTTCTGTTCTCTAATCATTATTTTAGTCATAGCCAAAATACATGGTAAGTTCACCTTAAAACTAGCTAACTTTGTGGGCCTTTTTTCATGTATCCCGGTCAATCAGCCTTCTTGAAGTGAACATATAATCAAATCAGTTTTGTAGCCTTGCGTGACGAACCCAGACAACGTCTGCGTAGTTTTCAGTAATTTTGGGCTGTTCCGATCCGGTGGTTTTGGTAATGCTGTTTAGGTGGCTCTGTTGGTTTCATTCCGGTTGTTCTGGTGGTTTCATTCCGGTTGTTCCGGTGGTTTTGTTCCAGTGGTTTCGTTTCGGTGTTTTGGGTTTTAGTACGTGCCGTTTTTCACTTTGCCAAAAGCTACTGGTAGTTCTATTAGCTTTAATTTGATATGGGTTTATGGTTTCTGGGCTGTAATTGGAAGCCACTACAACCCTAAGATTAGAGACACCCCTGAAGCTACACAGTAACCTTAATATACTTTACTTGCATCTATTATCGTGTTATGGCTAATAATTTGGGAAATTTAGCCACCTGGCTTATAGAGGAATTTGATGTGAGGTAAAGAAATGCAACTTGTTCCACTCACTCTCTCACCTACCATTTGACTACTAAAATCAAACTCATCTATTTAGTACAGTATCCACATTTATGGTCAGTAAAGACCGTATTTCAAAATGCCAGCTACAGTACCAGTTAAAAGTAAGTTGTCAGTCTCAATTCAATCCTTACTAAAATAGAACACTCGAAACTCAACACGATCCTCGATTCTCTCAGGAAGCACTATTTTGTTATTCATTGAATACCGATTTGAGTTTTGAGTTCTCAATGAAATGAGAAAGTTGTCAGGTAGGATAAATAAACACTACAATAACAACAGTTCCTGTTAGAACAATGGAATGAATTCAAGCTAAAGGACAGCACAAATGGTCAAGGAAATAACACATACTATACAGCATAAAAAACAGTACATAGTATAGCAATCACTCAATTATAAAAACAAAAACATTTATTTGCAAGTTGTAAGAAGTAATGATAAAAACTAACCTACCCACTCCTTTGAATGGCTTGGTCATCCATTTGGTAGAAAGTCCCACTCATGGCCACTCGTTTAAATGACTTGGTCATCCATTTGCTGGAAAGTATTACCTGTTTGAACAGCTTTGCAGCCCGTTTAGGAAAAAATTGTATCAGTTTGAAAAACTTAAGCAATCCGCTAAACGGCCTGGATAATCTGTTTGGAAGAAACTTAACAAAGCAACTGAATGGGTAGCCTGTTCACTGAAGCAGACTCATTTAAACATTCGACTTCCTGTTCCTGGCTGCCAAGTTCAAACAAATCGGTCTTGAGATGGTTGAAGCTAAACGAATACATCGAAAAAATCAAATACAACTGTGATGGGTGCATCATAGAAGCGTTGAAGAAAAATAGTCTGTAAAGAGAGTGTATTTTACTTTTCTAATCAGCGAATAATAGCGAACAGACTAGGATGTATAATTTTTCAGCGCTTGTCGTGAACCCACATGATTCCACCAGGGAATGGCGGATGCAAGGAAACAAAACTATTCCTTGCAGAAAAATAAAATAAATGTGTTCGGCACTTCATAGAACCTTTTAAGAAAGATCTTGTCTGTAAATAGAGTATTTATCATTTGAATCACTTCATTGTGCCGAAGAGAACCAAATATAGAATTTTTTTAGCACTTGCCAAGGCTGAAAATAATGAAATATTCCCAAGGGACTCTTGCTGGCTTTATTTATAATATGCAAATGCGGCATAACAATACATGTATGACAGCCAACTGTCACATGATATCACCCAGTTTGCAATAGTTTCTAATGAAACTTCTCATATTTACTAAATGTTGTATGATAAATAATTATTGGTCTGTAGAGTACTAAAGTGATGACGTCAAAAAACTAAATTTGTGAAATTATGGGATTTGTTCAGATATCCAGAAAGAACATGAAAAAAAAAGGCCTACTTGCCAAAAATCAGCTTTTTCTTACAGTTTGAGAGTGAGGTATGAGCACTGTTTTGCTCTGCGGACTCCATACAAATCCTTCTAAATTTTACTTGGTTCATAACGTTATGAACCGGGTAAAGTTCAGAAGGATTTGTATGGAGTCATCAGAGCATAACAGTGCTAATATCTCAGAGGATACTTCACAAATTAATGTGATCAAGTAAGCTGAAGCCACTCAAAAGGCACTAAGGCCACAAGGTAGCGGGCATTACCCCTTAAATCTACCAAAGCAAAGATTGAGCCCACGCATTAGCAGCCATGGAAAGCTGTTTCGGCCTTGTTAGGCTTCATCAGCATGGCATAGCTAATGCTCAGGCTCAAGTACCCACATATCAATAAAACAAGCAATGAAAACATAAAGCTTGTGGGATGCGGCTGGAGTGACAAGGATACTTCACAAATTAATGTGATCAAGTAAGCTGAAGCCACTCAAAAGGCACTAAGGCCACAAGGTAGCGGGCATTACCCCTTAAATCTACCAAAGCAAAGATTGAGCCCAAGCATTAGCAGCCATGGACAGCTGTTTCGGCCTTGTTAGGCCTCATCAGCATGGCATAGCTAATGCTCAGGTTCAAGTACCCACATTTCAGTAAAACAAGCAATGAAAACCTAACGCTTGTGGGATGTGGCTGGAGTGACAAGGATACTTCACAAATTAATGTGATCAAGTAAGCTGAAGCCATTAAAAAGGCACTAAGGCCACAAGGTAGCGGGCATTACCCCTCATTGCTTAGTGCCTTTTGAGTGGCTTCAGCTTACTTGATCACTTTAATTTGTGAAGTATCCTTGTCACTCCAGCCACATCCCACAAGCTTTACGTTTTCATTGCTAATATCTCAGAACCAATTTGCCTTTACGTGCCGATTTTTGGCATGTTAGAATTTTTCTTCTTGCTCTCTTTGAAACTTTCGACAAATCCCATAATTTCAAAAATTCAAATATATGTGATGTCACACTTTAGCACTCTGTGGAGGTTGTTTTTTGTTTGCATGAAATATAAGAAATATTATTTTGCCTGACATCATCGAAGTAGTCCACAGCTAGCACATGGGCAAAAGAATCTGCAATGTCAAACATTTTGCGTGATCATGGACAGTTCATAGACGCCACATTGATTGTGAAAGTGGCTATTTTTCAATAGGAATGCTCATATTAAATGAAATCCTAACAATCCATTATTATAGAAGACATAGCTTTCTAAAAAATAGTATTTTTATCCTAAAAAAAGGCATTAAGAACTTAAGAAAACCTTGAGTCATTTCGGTACACAGTTGGTCTTACTTTGGGCTTCCAAAAGTCGGACTTTCTTCCTTCGCTACTGACTTACTTACATTGTAGACCTTGACATGATTTGTAACTCACAGCATTCTCGTCCCTCAAGTCTTCGCTCCATACTGCAAAGTCTTGACGAAACGAACGACTCTCGATAGATCCGATAGGTCGACGATTCTGATTGGCGTTTTCTAACAATTCAAATAAACGGAAGTAAAACAGAACTCTTGCAAACTCTCATGCGGAGCTGAACCTAGCCTCCTTCGTAGACGTCTTTGGGCTCGTCACGCGTTCCTTGCCCACGAACGTCTGCTGAACTGAACTGCCACTTCCGTTCGTCGACGGTTAGACTTTGTTTTGAAGAAACCAATAACGAGCTGCGTAAGGATGGAAATCGACACCCGATTCACGTGCATCGTCTGTGAAAATAATCCCGGGGTCGAAGTCCTACTTTCCATAACTTGGAAAACGAACTATGATTGGCTAACCGCCGCGAACAGAAGTAATAGTTCAGTTCAGCAGACGTTCGTGGGCAAGGAACGCATGACGAGCCCAAACGTCTGCGAAGGAGGCTAAGCTGAACCCTAAGCATGTGCAGTTCAACCGGAAGTCCGATATTTTCGGACTTTATGATAATCATTATAAAATACTTATATAGCGCTATCTTTCCAGGGTCACTCATTTCCTGACCGCTGGTCAAAGGAAACAAAGACCCTGGGTATCAGGTTGAACTCACAGCAACTTCACTAATATTTTTGCAGGTGTAACAATGTTCTCTATGTACGTGGAGTTGATGAAGAAGAGGAGGATGGAGAGATGAGAGAATGAGTGGCTATAAGCATTCCCTTTTTGCAAAATATTTATCTGTGATATAAAATGTAGCAGCTTACATACGAGTTCTTCTTTTCTTCTTGTGTACTTGTTCAAAGAAGTTCATATTGATCCAAAAAATTCATTTTTTAAAACTTTTACACAAAACACAATGCTTGATCTTTCCTTTCTTTGGTTCTTTATAGATGTTAATTTAAAGTGGATTGTTTGTAATAGTCAAGTCTTAGCTAGTTTGATGCCATTTTGAATAAATACATTTTACATGAAACTGTTGGTTTTGTGTGTTAGTTAATGGCTTAACTCTGGATAAAATTTTATGACTGTAATTCAAGAGACCCAAATTTCTGTATCATCTTTCTTTTCTAAGCAAGCTTTGACCGAACCTTGGAGAAAAATGCTGCTAGGTTATTTGAGTGAACTGGCATAAGGCATATGGCAGAAATGAGGAAAATTCTAAGAACAAGAGGCAGTCAAGAACTGCATGTGGCTACTGCTTAATTCGCTAAAACAGTGAATAAAGTGGATTCTTTATAGTTAAAGCAGTGTGGTGAATAGTAGTTGCAGTGTTGTGTGTGTATGTGTGGCTACCAGCCTAGAAGAGGCTCGAAGAAGTGTGAGCACTCCACACTTTCGGTTGCACTCGGTAATACCCGATGTGACGCTTGCGGCGACTTAAAAAACGAACGAGTCAAACTTCGAGGTGTGTCGCTTAAGGCGTGTCTGCTAAGTGTCGGGTCTGCGAGGTAGCAAGAATCACGGAAAACCAAGTCGACGGTTAACGGCGATTTATTGCTTCAAATAGTAACGATCGTAAACTGAAATAAAAATATAACGAATTTCTAATCAATTCACTTGAAATGCCGCGTAACAATAGATCAAGGGGCGTGTAACAATGTACGTGTCTACGTCGATAACGCGACAAAAATAACGATCAATATAAAAATGACATAAACAAATCATAATAGACTACGTTAAAACTACTCGAGATTGTATAATAAATCAAAGATGAACATTTGGGACCGATCAACAACCCAGAATAGCCTAGTCTAAGATGTGGGCGTTCACTAAATAAGGCTCTAATACACTCTTTTGCATGAAGACAACTAAAATTGTGTTATGTACGATTCTGTACATAAATCTGCTTTCGCCCAAAATAGAACAAACTAAATCTAAAAACAAACTAAATAAAACCACGAAAATCACTTACATATCTGTCCCGCTTGTGCCAAGGTTATGAAACGAAGAACAGCAAAGGTACAACTAATCAAGGCGAAGTATTACGAAACTCTGGTAAAAGGACGCTAGCTAAGCTTTATATACGCGTGATGACGCTAAAAGGTCCGATTACAAAACCAATAGGAAAACTAGAAAAACATACGTAAGCATTGTTACTAAGTTCGTTACTAAGACCTATGCACGCAATCAAGCTAATCGATGATTGATCTAATAAAAACTGAGACTTTGTCTAGTATCCTCAACATGGCCCCCCTGAAATATTCATATTTCACTAACTAATCTATTTACTTATTTCCTAATTAATCTATTAATGTTCCATCAAGTTCTCTAGCACAGTTCAGTTCAATACTTGGCTGGGAATTACCCCGGATCTCACTCATCCTTTGACTCTGACATCAGCAACACTAACTTTTGGACTGGTCTCTCCAAATACCGCACAGTTCCAATCCTCTTGCCTTCGTTGTCCAAGCATCTATCCGCAAGAGATATTTGAACCTTGCGTACTTGGCCGTCCAAACTGGGGTAAACGGCTGACACTCTTGCAAGCTGTCAGACGTTCCGAGGGAGATTTTCATCTTTGATCATTACGACGTCATCAACAGTCAAGTTTCTCCAAGGGCGTGTCCACCTCTGCCGCTGTTGAAGACTAAGGAGGAATTCCTTTCTCCAGCGAGTCCAGAACTCGTTTGCTAAATGTGTAACTCGTCTCCAACGCTTCCTGGAATACACATCTGCTGGTTGGAAAGCACCCGGTGGAGCAAGAACGACCTTTGTCTTCATTGTCAGGAGATGGTTAGGAGTAAGTGGACTTAACGAATCTGGATCAGCAAGTTGACTAACTGTCAAGGGGCGACTGTTGACTATAGCTTCTGCTTCACACATCAGAGTCCTAAGAGACTCGTCGTCTAACTGCTTTCCGTTATCTTGTAGTAAAGATGAGAGGACGTTTAGCGCTGATCTTATTTGACGCTCCCAAACGCCTCCCATGTGGCTCGCCGCTGGAACGTTCATCTTGAAAGAGATCCAGTCACACTGTTCTTCTAATAGCTTTGTTCTAATCTTCTCTTGGTTCATCTCGGCTAAGGCTTGGGCGAGTTCTGTGCGAGCTCCCACGAAGTTTGTCCCCTGGTCGCTTCTGAGCTGACGGATAGGGCCTCCACGACTAATAAACCTTCTCAAGGCATTAATGAAGGAGTCAGTCTCAAGGAAGTTGGCAGTTTCGATGTGCACAGCTCTCGAAGCCATGCAGGTGAAGAGCACGCCATAATGCTTCAGTTCCTTCCTTCCGTCTTTGATGATGAAGGGCCCAAAATAATCCACGGCGCAGTATGTAAAAGGTGGAGTAGGCTCAAGGCGATCTTCGGGTAAGTCCGACATCCTTTGTTCTTGCACTGCTCCACGCAGTCTCTGGCACTTGACGCAGGATGAAATGATGTTGGCAACTACTGATGGACCGCTGACCGCCCAAAAACCATTTGATCGTACTTCGTTCAAGGTCATACCTTTGCCTTGATGATGTGTACGTTCATGAAAATGCTTGACAATCAACTTGGTGACGTGGCTGTTTCGTGGTATGATGATGGGAAACTAAATGTCATCTGTCAAGCTAGCCCGTCTAAGACGTCCACTGACTCGCAGGATTCCGTCCGCATCTAGGAACGGGTCGAGCTTGTAGTGCGAGCTGCTTGTCTTCATGCTAGCCTTTCTTTGTTGAGCAAAAACTCTACTTTCTGGGTCTGCGTTTTCCTGCTTCATCTTCTGTAGAACCGTTACTTCTTCTTCAAAGGCTTCAATCTGTGCATCACGAATAATTGCGCACTCTGCGCTCTTCAAATCACTGACGTCCAGCCCTTGTACTTCCTCGTGGCTGCACTGCTTCTTGAGGACGCGGTCTTTCAGCTGCTCGCGCTGCACGAAACCAGTTAGAGAAATACTCCACTCTCTTCGCAAGGCTTAGCTTCTCTGAATGAGCTTGCGCTAATTGTGTGGATGCTGTGGTTGCCATGGCGACAGACGTCTTGACTTCTGGGTTGTTTTCCTGGACTTCGTGATCTTCTCTACTGTTGTTGATTAGGAGGTTTCCATTCTCCCAGAGAAACTCTGGTCCGGTGATCCATCGGGAATTAAGCAGCTCTTGTGTTTTCAGACCTCGCGATGCTTCATCTGCTGGATTCTGTTTCGATTCGACGTATTTCCACTGATCAACGGAAGTGTTTTCTTGAATTTCTTGTACTCTCTTGGCGACAAACACATGAAACCGCATACACTCATTGGCTATGAATCCTAGTACCACTTTGCTGTCTGTCCAAAACTATTCTTGGTCAATGGTGCACTCTAGCTCCCGTTGTAAGTGCTGGCTGATCCTTACTGAACACACGGCAGCGGTAAGCTCAAGGCGTGGTATAGTTACAGGCTTCAGCGGTGCCACTCTGGACTTGCCCATGACAAAGGAGCAATGAACTCTCTGGTTTTCGTTCACGAGACGCAAGTAACTGCACTGGCCATAGCCCTTGACACTCGCGTCCGAGAAAGAGTTGTGCGTTTACTACGCGACCAAAGTTGTCGGGCTTGTAGCATCTGGGAATTGAGATGCGCTGAACTTCAAACAAATCTGATCTCCACTTTTCCCACTTGACTTTGACTTCCTCTGGTATCGGGTCGTCCCAGCCCACTTCACGGCGGCACAGCTCTTGAAGAATTGACTTCCCGTCTAATAAGAGCGGAGCAACAAATCCGAGTGGATCGAAAATCGAGCTCACAGTGGAAAGTATTCCTCGTCTAGTACATGGCTTGTCTTGTAGCACTATGGTGAACTGAAAGTAGTCGGACTCAACACACCAGTGGACGCCAAGTGCGCGCTCTAAGGGAAGCGAGTCAAGGTCTTGGTCCAACTCTTTCACGCCATCTGCTCTATCTTACTCTGGGATTCGTCTGATAACTTCTTTACTATTTGACACAAACTTGTGAAGTCGGAAACCTCCCTTGCTACACGTTTGTTTCACACTTGCGATCAGCTTCACTGCTTCGTCGAGCAATGGGACAGACTTTAGACCATCGTCAACGTAGAAATCGTTGCGAAGAAAATCTGCGGCGCTAGCTCCAAACTCTTCTTCAACATCATTGGCCGTAGACTTCAAGTCGAAATTTGCGCAGCCTGGGGACGATGTGGCTCCAAGCAAGTGTACGGTCATTCTGTACTCTTTCGGTTCCTTGGTGAAATCGCCATCTTCCCACCAGAGAAAACGTAACAAGTCCCTGTACTCTTCGTTCACTTTCACTTGGTGGAACATGGCCTCTATGTCACACATAAACGCGATCGGCTCTTTTCGAAACCTGCAAAGTACGCCGGTCAAATTGTTTGTCAAGTCAGGGCCTTGGAGCAGGTGCTTGTTTAGCGACTCATTTTCGTACTCAGCAGCACAGTCGAAAACTACACGAATCTTATTGGTCTTCTTTGGATGATAAACTCCATGGTGTGGAATGTACAAAACGTTCTGTTTCTTTCTACCTTGATCATGGGATGTATGGTCTGTTTCAGGCATCTCTGGCACACGTTCAGCGTAACCATTCTCTATCAATTTCTTCATAAATTCCACGTAGTGTTCGTAGTATTGCTGACCGTTTCTACCCACGAACCTTCTTTTCAGTTGACTAAGTCTGCGAAGCGCTGTTGTCTTATTGTTTGGCAACTCGATGCTTTTGTTCTTCAAGGGCAGTGGGAGCTCGTAATGGCCATCTTCACGATGTTGAATACCCCTTTCCGCTATCTGAATGAACTCTCTGTCTTCTTTGGATAGACCATGCTTCCATTTGCCTTTGTGCTCCAAGAAATCGAGCTCGAATATCTGATTAATAGCTGATGGGTTTATGACCTCCTTCGTTTTTCCGTGGAGAACGAAACTTAATTGGTTGGCGTTGTTGCTTGTTCCAGAAATAACCTTTCTTGACAGGATACGGTGACAAGTGGAATCGAGGGCGTAGCCATCTTGAGGGGTGTTTGACTTGGCGACTGGTCCAACGATGCTCCAACCCAGTGAGGTTCGAACTGCGTAAGGCTCTTCACCTTTCCCACGTATTACTTCTATTGGTTTGATTGCTTTCGGGCAGTTACAGCCAATTAACAAGCCGATGTCTACATTTTCATCGTACGGTGGAATTTTGCCCTGGATCTTTCTAAGGTGTGGCCAGCTATTCACAATCTCCGGTCTTGGAATCTGGTCTCGACCTGAAGGAATGGTTTCCCTTGCGTATGTCTTGGGTAGTTCAATCTCGGTGCGTTTATCAAGACGCTGAACGACCAAGCCATCAATTCTTTCCACAACTATTCTTTGACGACCAAGCATAGTACTCAAATCTAGACTAGTTTCAACACCCTTGATGCCGAGTTCACGTTGTACTTGGGTGGTTACGAAGGTTGTATCGCTTGCATCGTCTAGGAGAACGTAGACCTTGATTGCTTTCTCTGTGTTATCCTTGTGAAACAAATTGACTTGAATGATTCGAAAGTTAGTGATTACGCTAGCGGATTCTGCAGCTGAGCTGTGCACTAAACTGATTAGGTGTGAACTTGCGGATTCTGCAACTGGCGGTTTCTCTCCAAGTGATTCATTCCTGCCAGAGGTTTGGCGTGTTTCTTGTTATTCGGGCCCAGGCTGTGGACTACTTTCTGTAGATCTCGGTTTAACACCATGCAACAAAGTGTGGTGACGTCTTACACATTCCTTGCAAACGGATCTATTGCGACATCCTGAAGACACGTGACCCGACTTGAAACAGCCGTAGCAAAGACCCTTACTGCGAATAACTTCACTGCGCTCGTCTACGGAACGTTTCAGAAATTTACTGCACTTGACGAGATTGTGACGAGCATTGCAAAGAGGACAGTTCTGATCTGCTGAGGGTTTTGATGACGAAACGAGACTGTTGACGGGTGGACTACCTGTAGTCGCAAAGGAATTGGCGCTTAAATTACTGTCGTCCTTCTTCCTTGATTTGTTCCTCCATCCCCACTTGGGCTGGGCACCAGTCTTCTTTCGCTCCGCTTTCAAGGCATCCGGTGAGAAGATAGGGTCATTTGCAAGCTCTGCTTCACCTTTGACAAAGTTCACTAAGGCACTAAAGGTAACAATCTTCCTAGACTTTGTTTGCGTCTCATTAGCGTGCCGACACCATTTCACAGCAGAGTACGAAGGAAGTTTGCTGCTTACGAGGCGGAGGGTTTCTGTTGAGTCGAGGTCCCCCATTGACTGCATTGTCTTCATTGCTTCTTCGCAGCGCACGAGAAAGTCAGAGAAGTCTTGGAGGCCACTGCTATCTCCATCGTTGATCTTTGACCAGCTTCTTAGACTAGACTTGTACGCCTCGGCTACATGGACGGGATTTCCGAACCGCTGATCTAACATCTTCCGAGCCCTTTCATACGCGCTGTCGGAGCTCATAGCCAGGAAACCCTTTACTACGTCTATAGCTTTGCCTTTGGTGTACTTATCCAGGAAATACAGACGTTCTCTATTCGAAGGCACATTACTGCAAATGATGGAATCGAAAGCAGTGACGAAGGCTGGATACTCAAAGTAATCTCCCGAAAACACCGGCGGCTCTTTAACTGGGAGGTTGCTAACCTTCTGCTGGTTGATAATTAATGAGCTCAATTCCGCTTGCTTCGCTTGAAGGCTGACTATCTCCTGAAGGGTTGTATTTACGCCATTCTGTGAAAATCGCGGTGTGAAACCATGTTCTGCTCTTAGAGGTTCGAAAGGTGGTGTTGAATAACTAGCAGGAACGAATGCAGGCGCGTATGGGTTAGCTGAAAAACTTCTTTCCCTTTTAATGTTTTGGCCACTTAAGTCTGATTTCAATTCCTGCTTTACTTCAGGATTAACGCCTTCGACATTTGACACTTCTTTTTCGGCCGCTAATCTGTCTTCTTGAAGAATTCACTTTATCGCCCTTTCTTCGGCGCTTGCAATAGCTATTTCTTTTTCAAGTTGTAGTCGCCTCAATTCCTTTTCCTTTTCGAAGAATTCCATCTCAGCCTGCAGCTTCGCAGCCTTGGCTGCCGCATCAAGTAACGCTAAGGAGAGATGTTTTGTGGAGGACGAACTTGCTTTAGACCTTAGTAGTATAGTAATTGGGGGTACCAACGCATTTTTATGGAACCAGCGCATTTTCCACCAATTAAATCTATATGTTTTTAAAATTTGATGATACCAGATTTTGATATAATTTGATGATACCAATTTTTGATACAATTTGATGGAATCTATAGTTGTTCTTTTTCTTTCTCGGAAAAATCACCAAGCGTGACATTCTCGGAAAAACAGGAAATGAGTCATGTGTTAGTAACATAAAAATATTATCTCAAATAATAGTATAGAATGAGTTGTAATTCAGTAATTCACAATGAATTAAAGAATATGGAAGAGTATACTTGTCCTTTTTGTGATCAGCAATTGGCAGAAGTTAATAGTAGTGTGGTAGTACAATGCTGCAGTAATCAGGAAATGTTTAACGGTGATGGTGAAAATGTTTGTCTAAATTGTGGTTCCGTCCATAGTTATGATTTTTGTAAAGAATACGTTGACTTTCATGAGAATATGTATAAAATAAGACGAAAATCTGTATATCATCGGAAGTACCATATTGAAAATGTGATGAATAGTATATGTTGTGAGAATGGATTTCAAATTTCTCTGAAAGATAATAGTAAAATATTGAAAATATTCAAAGAGATAGACAAAGTTCTTCCTTTAGTGAATAAGAATCGTAAAAGGATGATAAGTACTAAATTTGTCCTTAAGCAAATATTTTTAATGCTTGGTCTTCCTTATGAGAAAATAATAATTACTAATTCGAAAAGAACACTCAAAATTTATAATCAATATTGGGTTGAAATCTTATTGTTGATATTTGATGTAATTATTGGTATTATTAGACAGTAAATTTTTCATCATATTTTAGTAGGTACTTATCGATAACAGGACTGTTGTCAGTCACATAATCATCAATGTTCTTCATTGTGTTATGGATGCTTGACTCATTGAAATTACCACTCCTCATTGTGTCTTTTATGGTATTGAGTGGATGTTGATAGCTTTGATAAGCATATGTACAATTTTGGATTTTGAGATCGAGGTTTTTATGCTTCATCCACCCTTGTATCAAAAGTGCTGCTGTACTGATGGCTACCAAACTAACACCACCAGTTGCTATGCTTGTGGTGAGACCCCCGGTTGCAAAGATGATAGACAATGAGTTCCCCAGTAATTTCCATTTTTTGAACTGTTTCACCGCCTGTTTGTGAGCCCAACACTTTTTGTGATATGTGTGGTAATATGATTTTAATTCCTTAATCTGGTCTTCTGTTAATTCACCTGAAATATGGTTCCAGTTGAATATGCTTTTTCGATTATCAGTCATATATATCATTTATATTATAATTCTTTTGCAAATACAATAAATTAATCCAGTGAATTGACCACGTAATGGAGATCTTTTCATCCATTTTGTTGTAAGGTTCTTTGGTATGGTATATGTGTACCCTCTGTCTAATGAATGACGGTTATAAAATCTTCCAAAAGCATCATGGAGAATACTATGTGAGTGTAATACATCAATCCAACCAAGTGTTCTTTCAAAAAATCGTGTAGTGCAACCATTTCCTGGACCAATAAGTCCTATACCATCATTAAGATACAAAATATTGTTTATTGAAATTTTTATTTTGAAATGCTTGAAATACAAATATTGGTACACCAGGCATGATTTCAATATTGTGTCATCAATATGAATATGTTGTTGTTTGGTTTCATCAAAAAAATATTTCACGTATTTGGTTATGTCTTCTATCATATACTATATCGTTGCATTAAAATTTGATGATGATCTAAAATTGTTTTTTCATCTAACATAAAATCTAAGTATACACAGAAAAAACTGATACAGCCGTCTAAAGGTGCGATGGAACTTGGATCTAAATCACCAAAAGTCATTTGTTGACTACCGGTTCTATTGGCGGCTGTGAAACTTCCAATATGTTTTTTGTTCCAATAGATTTTACTTTTGTCTATATTTGGAGAAGATAAATTATCCCAATGAACAGATAAACAATACCAAACATTAATTTGACCTAAATCATTTACGGAATAATCTGCTAATTTGGTGAAATTTTGTATAGACGCTGCTGGACCAAAATATACACAATTTGATTGATCAACACCACTTATAACTAAATTTGAACCACTGTAATAGCTGACAAACTTATCATAACCTCCATTGTCATGTCCAAAAAGCCCATTTTTCCATGGATTTCCACCTGTATTTGAATTTAATTTATAAACAATGAAAATATTAACAGCATTATTATTTAAATTGATTTGACTTATCATTCTCTGTGATCCACCAAATTTTAAAAAATAACGTCCATTAAGTTTCTTAGCCTTGGTACAAACAGTAGGTCTTGAATTTATGGTTGATTGTGTTGCATCATTTTTTTCATTTGAAAGATCGTATAATGTTTCAACTTTTCTGTTTGCATTCATATCTACAAAATCATCATTGGCTCTGTCAATTTGATAAACACATTTTGAGTATAATCTGATAAATTCAGAAACCCATAAATCCAAAAAACTGTCTCTGACAATATCAGAAACTTGTGATTTAACAACAACATGATTGAGATCATTGCCGGGTCTTACATTTGTCAAAAGTTTGTTTTCAAGATCATAATGCCCATCGTTTGTTAATTTAAATCCAGTTCCATCTTTACTTTTCACATTTATATGTTCTATTGTGTGGTTGAATACACCCATATAATATTAATTTAGATTAATTCATAATCACTTCAAGTGTGAATGTTGTATAGAAAGCACCTGTATTAGGATGTGAATAGTCAATTATAAAATAGCCTCTCGATAATGATTTATTGACTGTAACTGTTCTTATGTTTCTACTCAATGAAGGAATTCTGTATTCGAAAATTGTTGCTGGAAATGGCAATAACCCAGCACCTTCAGCTTTTGTCTTGAAGTATAATATTCCGGGTTTTGTTCCTTGTATGATATACATTTTCTTAATATAAAAGTTATTGTTGTGAAGAACTAAATATTCAGAGCCATTAATTGAAACAGGCTTCAAAATATTTTTATTATGTCCTTGACTGGCTTCAACAAAGCAGTTTAAATATTGTATTTGACCAATTATTCCATTCCCATTCAAATCTAGATCACCTCCTAATTTCGGCTGGTAAAGAGCAAATCCACGTAAATCGAAAGCTGTTTCCATAATTACACCTGTAACGCTTGAACGAAATAGATTCAAACTATTATTATGAGTTCTATAGCCATTCAGATTTAAATCACCACCTAATTTTGCTTCTTTAATTAGAAAGCTGTTCATATTAATATTATTTAGCATTGTCAATTCACCATTTTGACCGTCAAATAAGTTTGATGAATTATTAATCAAAGCATGTCCATTCAAATCTAAATCAGTTTGTAATTGTATTTTTTCATTCACGATTTTATAAGCTTCTGTGAAGTCGTAAACACTTGATGGAACGTTTACAGCTTCAAAATCAATACCATATGCAACACAATGAACTTTGTACTTATTTGGATAAGTTGGGTTAGCATTAATATGAATTGTACAATATAAATATTCAGGTGGTGAACTTACTGAAGGTTTTTCAATCCATAATAAATATCTCGAATGATCTTCATTTCTGTTGTCAAATTTTCTCCCTACAGTTCTATGAATTGTGATTCCACCAGTTGCACTGAATGTTACACTACTAAGATTCATTCCTTCATAATCAGGAAATAGCCATTCGAGAACAAAAGTGTATTTTCCATCATTTATTGAGTACATATTAAAACCAATTCTAGCTCTGTAAATATGATTAGCTTCTTTATTCAAGTCTACATCAATGACCTTTTTTGAAATCATATGTGGTGAACGAGGTAAATTGACATATCCATTAACTGTCAAGCCATATTCAGTACTGACTTCATCGATATCATTCATCAAATATTTGAAAGCATTCTTTGGATGAGAAGCAGATGAAACATGACTTTTTTCTAATTGATCTAAATTTACGGCATCGGTTTTATTTGTTCCTTCTTTTAAGTTTGCGAGTGTGTTATCACCCATGTCAATATCACCAGCCATTTGACCTCCAACAAGTTTAAGAAAAGGGGCCTGGTCAACATAAATTTTGTTGGCAGCATCTTTGTCAGTGGTTGGAGCCCCAACATTTATAATTTTATTATTATGTAAGTCAATATAGCCTGAAGCATGGATCTGACCAACATTCTCCAAGTGTTTGTTTAAAAAATCATAACTTCCATCAGATGTAAATCCAATAATATCTTTAGTTTTATCATCTACATAAAACTTGTTGGCAGCATCTGTGTTAGCAGCTGGTGTTGCACAGTTGATCACTTTGTTACCAGCAAGATTTAAATTAGCAGTCATTTCTTGTGTTCCATCTCGAAGTAGAGTTTGACCGATACTGCTTTTTGATGCGAGATTAGTGTCAATATATGATTTATTCACAAGATCTGCTGGTTGGTTTCCTATCCCATGACCTGTAATAATAAACCCCCCAAAATCCTGATTACCAGTCATTATAACACTTCCATCTTTTTTAATAAACGGAGAAAAATCAATACCAGCAATTTCAGCATCAACATACTTTTTGTTTACAGCATCTTGTGGGTTTGAGGGGTTATCCTGCAGGTTGAGGATTTTATTTAATTTCATGTCAATATTACCACTGAATGCAACATTACCGTTTTCAATTTCATAAGTTGGGTCATGAATATGTGATAAAATGATATTAGAAAATCCAAAGACACCATAAACTATAATATGATGTTTCACATTATTCAATATGTTTGGTGTAATAACTATTAATTTAATCGTTGAGGCTGCTTGAATTGTTTTCTCAATGAAGAATATTTTCTTAAGATAACCATCAACAACATGTGTCTTTGGAAATGCTCTTTGTATTGAATTTTTTCTTATATGTAAATTTAATGTCTCCATTTCAATTTCAATTGTCGCCTGCCCTGGATTATTTTCTGTATAAAATTCAACAACAAAAGTGTACTTTGAAACTTCCAATTGTGATACATTGAACAAAAAATCAGATGTAATGCTTTCATCTGGAATTATGAAAGACAATGATTTTTTGTTGATCTTGTATGGGCTTTTATTAAAGTCTTCTAATTGAAGATTATTCGCATTTTGTGTTACAGTTGTTTTTGATATGTCTTCGAGAAGAAATTTAAATGGATTTTCCCGTTTTCCTTCAATTGATAAAATAGCATCGTTTACATATCTTAAATTTGTGGAATCGCTATTATTTATTGGCGAGCCAACGTTTGTAAGACGTTTGTTTTCAACATCATAACTACCATCCAGTGTTAATTGTAATCCACCTGTATCACCCTTGTCACCTTTATAACCTCTCGGACCTCTTTCACCTTTAAAACCAAATGGACCTCTATCACCTTCATCACCTTTTGGACCAACTGGACCAACTGGACCTATATCACCTTTATCACCTTTTGGACCAAATGGACCTCTATCACCTTTATCACCTTTTGGACCAGTTAGACCTCTATCACCTTTTGGACCTGCTGGACCGATTGGACCAACTGGACCTCTCTCACCAGTTCCTGTTCCTTTATCATCTTGATTTAATGGAGAATTGAAAACACCCATATAATATTAGATTAAATAATACCATAAAAGTTTCTCTTCACTGTTTTCATTGGTTTATCAACATAACAGAAAGAATATGGTTTTTTTGTTGCTTCAATATACTTTTGTTTATCGATTCCAAGCTCTTGTGATATAATGTTTCTCTCTCTTGTGGATGGAAAATCATAAAGGCAGAAATGGCTACAATTGAGTCTGACAGATTTTGGGCATCCGTAAAATGACTGAGTCAGATACAGTACTGAACAATTTTTGTGGCGACCCTGAATGAAATAACTGATGATCTGATCTTGTTTTTTATCAGGCACAAAATCATCAAACACAACCAGTCGCTGCAAATCAGTGTCTTGAATTTGTTCAACAGGTAAAATCTCATCTTGACTGCAAATTAAAACGGGGTAACCAACTTGTTTGCTTATTCCATCCATCACTTGCTGCAAATATTGATATTTGTCTTGATCCAAATTTTTGGCGTACAGATGTGTTTGATCATAATATACCAATGGTTCCATAATCAAATGCAAAAACAATGTTGTCTTTCCGGATCCAGAATTTCCAGCCAATAACATTCTGAATGTATCTTTTGGCATATATGGATACAACTGTCTGAAAGACTTGTTTGAATTCTGAATTATATCGTAATTTGGTATTTCCATATGTTAATAGTTTAGATTAGTCTAACACATTTGTATATGGATATTGAACGTATGAAAAGGCTTCTTAAAAGTGGAATTGAAGCTGGAAATAGGACGAGCGAAGTTCGTTAGGTAATCAAGACTTTTGAACAACGAAAACAAGACATGTATGATGAAACGTCAGAATTACTGAAACCCTCTATTGATGTTCAGAAGAGTGTGAAAGCAAGTGCCGATAAAAAACAGGATGAAGTCATTGAACAGTTGAAACAAAATCAACAGGCTTTAACACAAGGACTTGATGATGTAATGGAATCTAATCGCAGAGCAATTGTATTTGGTACGGAACTTCCTAAAGCCATTGAAGCACCAAAAGATGAGGATGAGGTTATTACACAACCCAACATTTTAAAGATCGATAACTATTTCGATAAAGATGACAGAATTATATTAAAAAATCACAATCTTTTGAAACCAAGCGATTTGACTCAAGTCATCCCACAAAAACTTATTGAAGAAAGGATAAAAGCTGGAAATACGGCTAAAGATCTCGGAAGAAAAAAAGCACGTTCAAAAACACCGGAAGATAAACAATCTTATGTTCGAGAGTTACAAACTTTGAAGAAATATAGAGAAACGATTGCAGATGTATTAGCTTCTTACAAATACAAAACAGGGCAAGGTATTAGAAAGAGAAAAGTTCAATATGGAGCTGGTGTTGTCCATTATAATAATATCGGTGACTTGCTTTCACGACTACAGTTACTTGGTGGGTCTATTTTTGCTGGTAATAATAGCATGGGTGTTAGAAATGAGTTTGTAAATATATTGCACACATTAAGCAGATTGGGTGTTGTTTCAAACAAGGAGCTCAATAAAATAATGACTAAATATCTAATGTAATATTATATGACAGAAATTTCATTACGATTCAACAGTAAAAACAGAGACAAAGTTGGTGTTAGTCTGAGTCATGATTTCACAAAAAGATTTAATACTCCTCTAGTATTATCAAATGATATGAAATATGAAATGGCTGTGAAGTCTATTAACATGACATACAGCTGGTACAACATAAGAGAATCTTATGGGAATAATCAAATTAAATACAGCCATGACAAAGGCGCGAACTGGGAAACAATAACATTCGTTGACGGGATGTATTCATATGATGAAATCAATAGCTACATTCATGAGTACTTGAGAAAAAATGGACATATACTGAATCCATCTGAAACAAACGAATCAAAATTTAAGTATGGTATCAATATATTTTTCGTTTTATCAACATATCGTATCTTGATTGAACTGAATGAAAACTATCGAGTGGATCTGAGAAATTTTGATTTCAGAAAACTTATCGGGTTTGATTCAAAAATAATTTCAGCCACTGAATATGGAACAAACTTACCTGATATAACACGTGGAGTAGATGAAATCTACATTAATTGTGATAAGGTGACGGACAGCATCGTTGATGGAAATTCCACAAATACTATTGCTGTTATTCCAGTCACAGATCTAGTCAGAAGTTTACCATTCAATTATAAACCTCTTTTTCTTTCATGGAATCCAGTATCAACACATACAATCAGTTCAATACGCTTTTATGTCACAGACTCTTCTAGAGCTCCAGTAGATTTGAATGGGATAGATTGGTATATTGAGTTATTCTTGAGAGGGACTGAATTATAAAACCTAATAGTATATGAAAAGGTTTGAATTAAAAAAATATGAACATTATGGTGAAGGTGTCTTAACTGACCTTGCCAAAACAGCTGTAAAAAAAGCAACTGAAAAAGCAGCTACAACAGTTGGTGAACATGCTGGCAAAAAAGCTGGTGATAAAATAATAGAACTTTTAAGCAAGAAAAAGAGAAATGGTGGGAGTGAGATTAAGACTGGGGGTGAGATCAAAAGAAAGAGAGGCAGACCTCGAAAAATTAAGTAACTTTTATCTAACACAATAATATATGTCAAACTATCGCGACTCAAAATATATCGAACGATATGAAGATGTTGTCTTTGAGCTTGAGACAGCACTTAATACTGTAGTAGCAAATAATGCTCATCAGAGGAAAACAGGTTACCGATTTGTTGTTGATAACAGTGGAGAGACAACACCATTTGACTGGTATAATGCCCGTTTTAATGTTATTTTCAAAGAAAATAAGCTTGCAGATGGAGCTGATATTGCTGCTGCAGATCAAAATGGTATTGTTAATTCAATTCACGCTCTTATTAACACCATTAATGTAAAAATGAATGGTCTTGATGTTTATGAATGCCGAGACGCTAACCAAGCCACAAATATTAAGTCATTGCTTGAGTATTCACAGGGTTATGCTGTAAGTCAGGGAACCAATGAGTTCTTCTATCTTGACACCAGCAGAGGTGCTGAAAACAGAGTGGCACAAGCTGCTTATAACAAAGGATTCTCAGATCGTAAAGCTTTGCTTAATGATGGTGGTGAAATAAATGCAGAGATAGCATTGAACAGATACGGTTTTTTCAAGAGCTTTTCGGATGAACTTATGCCTAACTCAAAAGTAGAGGTGAACCTAACACTTGAGAGTGATGACAATCTTGTTTGGCAGGCTAGTGATGAATGTCGTGTGGTACTAACTAAATTCCAGCTAATGGTTCCTCGCATTGTTTTCAATTCTGCGGGAAAGTCTTTATACATGAGCAAGTATCTTGACAACAGAAAGTGGACTTACATGAGAGAAATGGTTGAGAGAGGTAATTCAACAAGACATCAGACTGCCAATTTCCGTATTTCCACAGGAATAAACAAACCCAGGCATGTCTTTGTATTCATCATCAATGATGCAAGTGATGCATCTCAGACAGCCAATAAATTTCTCTATAACACTTTTGCTGTTGGTAATGACAAAACCTTGACTGATTGTTATCTTGAAGTTGGCAATGGAAATGATTATCCAGAGGTTCATTATAAACCATCAACAGAACCAACAAGAGTATTTAGAGATGTTTTGAAATATGTTCAAGCTGTAAATGACTTCAGTGATAGCACCCTTCTCACAAGAGGAAACTTTGGTACAATATTCCCTTTCATTTACTTTGATCTGACAAAACAGAAGCAGGACATAAAAGATGGAATGACAAAACTGACTTTCAAATACACTTTAAGTGCTGCAGCAGATCATGATTACAGTGTGTATGCATTGGTACTCTATGAGCAGGATATTGAGATGAGAAAGACTGATGGAAAGTTGATTCTGAGATCTATGTAAATGGAATAATTAATTGGAAATAATTAAATTAATTAAATAAATTAAATAAATAAATTAAATAATTAAATAAATTAAATCATTATTTATATTAAATACAATTTAGTATAAACATATATTATATGACTACTTATCATCCTCATGGAGTGAGACTTTCAGAAGGTCAGAAAGAAAAATTAGCAAAAGCTATTAAATCAAATTCAGCAGTAACATTGAGGTTATCTCATAATGAATTGTCTGGTGGTGATCAACTCATGTTGACAAAAAGGCAAATCAATAAACTAATGAAATCAAAAAGATTGGGAAAAGGTTCAGACATTAGTATATCAAAAACTCAAATCAGAAAAGCTGTTGTACATGGAGGTTCTCTTTGGTCAAGTCTTTTTTCACTTGGAACAAGACTATTGCCATATGCAGGTAAGGCAGTAGCTAAAGCGGCTCCAGCATTGGCCACAGGTGCTCTTTCTTTATTAGCAAGTCTCGGCATTGATAAATTATTTGGAAAGAAACAAAAAGGAGGATTCATTATTCCCAATGAAAACTTGTCCCAACTATTGAATTTTAGAAATTTATTGAATGTGAGACAAATGGCTGATCTTGTCAATGCGATGCAGTCTGGTGGACAACTTGCTATCAAACCAACAAAAACTCAGTCTGGTGGTTTCCTTGGAACACTTTTGGCAAGTATTGGAATTCCTCTGATTATGAAAGCCTTGACTGGAAAAGGTTTGCATGTTGAACGCAGTCGTCCAAGACGGTCACTGCCGGTACATGTTCCAGATAATATTCAAACTAGTAAAATAAATACAAGTGGTGGAAAACATGAAATGTTTCCATGGAGATCACCCCCAGTTGTTGGTACATGGGATAACCCAATCGGTCTTGGAATGAAAAAAAAAAAAGACCAAAGGAAAAGGGCTTCTATTAGGAAAAAACAGTCCATTCAATTCAATCCCCATACTAGGAACAATACTGTAAGATTCATTAATAAACCATTATCCAACTTTGATTTGTTAAATTGGGTAAAGTTTCTTAAAATTAAACATTTTAGAGGTGTTTTTAGTCGGGATTCTTTGCCAAAACAAATAAAAAACAAAGAATGTGGAATAGTCAATCTTGACAGTCGGATTGGACCAGGGTATGTTATCGTAATATGGATACTTACTGTGAATACTTCGATTCATTCGGATTGATGATGCCGACAGAAGTTCAAATATATATGGCTACAAGCGGGAAACAACTTGAATACTCTGGTGATGAGATACAAGAAAGGGATTCAGTCTTGTGTGGATATTGGTGTTTGTACTATCTTCTCGAGAGACAAAAAGGCACATCGATTCTGGATACAATACACAATTCCAAATTCAGTTCAACAGATGCAAGTGTCAATCACAGATTCATCATAGACTACTTCGAAAATATCTAACTAATATGTATAATGGTAAAATCATATTGTGTCAAACAGAAGAAAGTCACTGAATGTGTACCAGGAAGTGAAAGATATCAAAAGACTAAAAATGGTCGAAGTGTGATGAAATGCACTTGTGCTGAGTGTGGAATCACAAAGACTAAATTCGTCAAGAGACTGGGAAACGGATTGGCCCGTCTGAAGGGGCGGGCATACTAGATTCAGCCGCAGATATGGCACTAACAGGATTTTTGGAACATGGAGTCCCTTATTTAGCGAAGAAAGGTGTTGAAATGGGGAGATATTATGCTTCTGAAGCAATGAGAAATCCAAAGCTGCAAAAGCAATTGATTGATAAAGGACTTTCCCTTGCAAAGCCGACGATCACAAAGGTGGGGACTGAAGCTTTAAATCAACTCTCAACAAAAGTGAGACCAAACATTCGTTATAAAACAGATATTAAGGGATTGGATTACGGCGGTGCTATTGACATTCACAAGATGATCGGTAAACTACCAAAACCAAAAAGTGGATGGACACCCGGACAATATAAATACATGGGGCCTTATAATCCCCTCGATAAACAGTTAGAGTATGATAAAAACACAGGTGAGATCACAAAATGGTATGTCCAACCTTACAACAAAGTGGATGAAATAGCAGCTTACCACGATATTTGTTATGATATGGGAAAAGATAAAGGTGATTGTGACAGAACAATGGTAAAATCTCTCGATCAAATACCATATGGTGAAATGCCAAAATGGGGTCAAACAGCTAGATTCCTAATCAACAAAAAGGAAAAACTAGGTTTAGGTGTTTCAAAAAACGGAAAACGCCGTCGAGTGAAGAAAACTGGCAAGAAAAATTAGCAGATGAATTACATACACCCATAAAACGCAATTTTACTCGACGGCGTGTGATTGTAAATAAAATTGATGAAATATGGGCTGCTGATCTTGTTGAAATGCAACAGTTCAGTAAATGGAATAAAGGTTATCGATATCTTCTTATGGTTATTGATGTCTTCAGCAAATATGGTTGGATTGTCCCATTGAAGGATAAGAAAGGGGAATCTGTCACTGAAGCATTCAAAACAATATTCAAGGAAGGCAGAAAACCACAATATCTATGGGTTGATAAGGGAAAAGAATTCTATAACAAACATGTGAAAGACCTATTAGAGAAAAATGGGATACATATGTACTCAACTGAGAATGAGGAGAAATCCTCAGTCGTTGAAAGATGGAATAGGACAATCAAATCCAAAATGTGGAAGCAGTTCACTGTTCAAGGTAATACACAGTATTTAGACATGTTACCAAAATTAGTGAAACAGTATAATAATACCAAACATTCAACCATAAAGATGACACCCACAGAGGCTTCAAATAAAAAGAATGAAGGAACTGTTTACTTCAATTTGTATGGTGATATAGAAACATCAAAACAGAAACCAAAATTTAAAATAGGTGATAAGGTCCGAATATCTAAATAAAAAAGAAAGACTTTTGATAAAGGATACACACCAAATTGGACAGAAGAAGTGTTTACAGTTGATAAGATCCAATACACTAATCCAATAACACAAACTAAAAGATCTCAGAGGTGAAGATATTCAAGGGAGTTTTTATGAACCTGAATTATTAAAAGCCAAACAAGAGGTATTCAGAATTGATAAAGTAATCCGTAGAGACTATAAGAAGAAACAAGCTCTTGTTAAATGGAAGGGTTATAGTGATGAATTTAACAGTTGGATACCCATCAAGGATTTAGAAGATATATGAAATTGTCTAATGTATATATATCAGAAGGTACAGTAAATACTGTTATTTGCTATTATGTAGCCAAGAATATTATTATTCCTGACTATATTTAAACACAGGTCGAAAATGAATTTAAAAAAATTATTACAATATAATATACAAATGCAAAAATATTCCTACGATAATAAAGAATTAGATGTATCAATAGATTGTTATCTTGATGATAAAAATGATATATGGTTCAGAGGTAGAGACATAGCTACTATTTTTGACTATAAAAATCCACAAAGAGCAATCAGAAATCATGTTGTATCTGATGATAAAATCTTGATAGACCTCAAAATAATCGCAAATTAACGGGGGACCAAAACGGTCCCTCGTGCTGAGGCCACTGATTCACGATGTAACAAAACGTTACCTCGTGCTGAGACCATTGAAAAAACTTTCAAATGTTTTTTTTATAAATGAATCAGGATTTTATTCACTAATATTATCTTCTAAAAAACAAGAAGCTGTAAAATTCAAACATTGGGTTACATCAAAAGTATTACCATCAATCAGAAAACAGGGATATTACAATCATTTCAATGACAGAAACAATAATATGATATTGATTGAAAATGAAAATGATCTGCATTATAAGATTGTGTCATTCATCAGAAAAAAATATGAGGATGCATTAATGATCGCCGGCTTAGGTGAGAATCAAATTAGTGCAAATATTAGAATCAGAAGTTATAACAAAGGGTATATGCCTGGCCAATGTGATTTGATGTTAATGAATCCCACAAGAAAATACAGTGCACTATGTCTTGAATTTAAAAGCCCCACAGGTGTGTACAAAGTGTCGGATAAAAAAGTTAATATGAAGCAAATGTATGAGAAAAACAAGTGCAAATACATCATGAGCAATTGCTTTGAAGATTTAATTTATGAAATAACTAAGCACATGGAAGAGAGCATAAAATACTTATCAAGAAGGACAGATTTAAACGCATGATAAAGTGTTTTAAAGAAATAAATATATAGAATTATATTATATGGAAAATAAAAATGTCAAAAGAGGTCGTGGAAGACCTAGAGTTCTAACTGATGATCAAAGAAGAAAAAACAAGACCGAATGCATGCTCAATAAAGATTGGTATTGTGATGCTTGCAATAATGGTAAAAATTATACATTAGCAGGTAAATGGACTCACATGAAAACAAAAAAACATGCTTCAAAAGTGCACACTAATATGATGATTGAAGGACAAATAGAATTACTTATGAGTGATGGAGAAGTTAGCAGAGATGAAGCAATCAGGGTAATAAATGATAATCGTGATATTATGGATAGAATTATAGATTCTGATTTGAAAAGGAGAAGGGATATGTGTGATCCTTTTTATATTCCTGATCCTTATTCTGATGTGGATGATGGTTATGAATTATAGTTCAATGGATTCATTATTTGGATTAATTGAATTTAAAAACATATTTAAACGCAATATAAAACCTTTTAAAGATAAAAATATATAGAATTTATATAATGGAAAAAATTATCTCAACCATTAGTATGAACAAGAGTGATCTTGAAAAACTTAGTAAATCTCAATTAATCAATCTGTTGTTGAAGCAACAGAAGAAGCCAAAGGTTGTTGTGGTAGATGATTACAAACCAACACCTCCACCAAGAACTAAAAAACTGAAGAGAGTAACACAAAGACCAACTGTGAAAGAATTGGTTGATTACTTTGAGAGGAAAAGATTGCCAGATCCACCTAAAGAATGGCTGGAAGAAATAGAGAAATTGAGACCTGTTCCTAAACCAAGGACAAAAAGACAGTGCCTGTGCCTGCACCTAGAAATAAGATATTACAAACTGAAAAAGCTCTAAAGGGTTACACTAAGTCTTTTGAAATTGACATTAGAAATAACAAAGACCCGCTAGAGCAACTACTGAATACAAGAATGGCAATCGAAACACACATCAAAAAATTATTGAGTGATATGAAAGGATTGAAATTCGTTGAAACACTCAGGGTAACATTTACAAAAATGACTGACGGGGAAATAGAATTCAAAACCGCATTTTTCAACAGTCAAGCTGAAACAATCATAAATAATCAAGAGATCAATGAATCACTACAAGAGTCAAAACAACAAATAATAAATAAGATTGCAGTTTGGGTTTCTGAGGGGTCTGGTTGGACAATCGAATCTGTTGATAGTCATTACCTCAATGTGACTACCAGCAGAAAGGTTTAATTAACTTGAAAAATGAGGATAATGAATGTTTCCGATGGTGTCACATCAGGCATTTAAACCCACAAGACAAAGATCCACAGAGGATTAAAAAAGTTGATAACAAATATGTTGACAACTTAAATTACACAGGAATTGAATTCCCTGTAACCACTAAACAGTATAACAAGATAGAAAAACAGAATGAGATCAACATCAATGTTTTCGGTTATGAGAATAAACAACCATATCCAATTTATGTCTCAAAAGAAAAATATGAAGACTGTATGAATCTCCTTCTGATAACTGAAGATGAAAACAAGCATTATGTGCTGATTAAAGATTTTAACAAGTTTATGTATAATCAGACTAAACACAAGGAAAGAAAGCATTTCTGTTTACATTGTTTGCAATGTTTCTCATCTGAGAGAATATTAATTGATCACAAGGAAAACTGTATTCAGGTGAATGGCACACAAGCAATTAAAATGCCTGAAAAAGGTAAAAACACATTAAAATTCAATAACTTTCATAAACAGCAGCCTGTACCTTTTGTAATTTATGCTGATTTTGAGGCCATAACAGAGAAAATACATGGTTGTCAACCCAACAATGGTGAATCATACACTGAAGCCTATCAGAAGCATACAGACTGTGGATATGGATATAAGGTTGTTTGTTGTTATGATGATAAGCATAGCAAACCTGGTACAGTTTACAGAGGTGAAAAGGCTGTTTACAAATTCATGGAAGCTATGTTAGATGAAGTTAAATATTGCAAAAAGGTGATGAAAAAGGAATTCAACAAACCATTGAGAATGACTAAAGAAGATAAAGAAGAATTCCAAAAAGCTGAGGTGTGTCATATTTGTGATAAGAAGTACACTGATAAGGATATTAGAGTCCGAGACCATTGTCACATTACTGGTAAATATAGAGGTTCTGCTCATCAAGAATGTAACCTGAAACTTAGAGTAAATCCAGAAGAAATAAAAATACCAGTTATATTCCACAATCTGAGAGGTTATGACAGCCATTTCATTATGCAAGAAATTGGATCAATTGTCAAGAAGCATACTTACAAAAATAAGAAAGGTGAAGACTCTCAAATGACAATCAACGCAATCCCCAACAACATGGAGAAATACATGGCCTTCATGCTTGGTAATCACCTAACATTTATTGATAGTTTCCAATTCATGAGCTCAAGTCTGGAAAAATTGGTCAGTAATCTACCAAAAGAAGCCTTGAATATACCTCTCAAGAGTTTAAAGGTAGGGATCTTGATTTGATGGCACAAAAGGGAGTTTATCCCTATGACTACATGGACAGTTTCAATAAATTTAATGAAAAGCTACCTACAAAAGAAGACTTTTACAGCATACTGAATAATGAACACATAACAGATGAAGACTATAAGCATGCTCAGAATGTGTGGGAAAAATTCTCTCTCAATAATATGGGTGAGTATCATGACCTGTACCTGAAATTTGACATACTACTATTAGCTGATGTGTTTGAAAACTTCAGGAAAACATGTCTTGAATACTACAAACTGGATCCTTGTCACTATTTCACATCTCCTGGGCTATCTTGGGATGCAATGCTAAAAATGACAAACATAAAATTAGAATTGATGACAGATATTGATATGTATCAGTTTATTGAAAAGGGCCTGCGTGGTGGAATCAGTTACATAACCAATAGATACGGTAAAGCAAACAATAAATACATGAAAGATTACAATGAGAAGGCGCCCTCTAAGTATATCATGTATCTTGATGCTAACAATCTTTATGGTTGGGCTATGTCACAATACCTTCCAACAGGTGGATTCAAATGGTTAACCAATGATCAGATCAATAAATTAGACCTATCTAATTATAAAGAAGATGGTAAAAAGGGATTAATACTTGAAGTTGATCTTGAATACCCTGAAGAGTTGCATGATCTGCATAATGACTACCCACTTGGACCTGAAAAGATTAAAGTGACTGGGGATATGCTATCAGACTATTGTAAAAACATAGCAAAGAAATATAATATCTCCACAGGTTTAGTTCATAAGCTTATCCCAACATTGAGCAATAAAGAAAAGTATGTGCTCCATTATAGAAACCTCCAATTATACACCAATCTTGGTTTGAAAATAACTAAAATCCATAGAGTCTTAGAGTTCAATCAATCCCCTTGGCTTAGACAGTATATTGATTATAACACACAGAAAAGAACAAATGCCAAAAATGCTTTTGAGAAAGACTTCTTCAAGCTGATGAATAATTCAGTTTTTGGTAAAACAATGGAAGACCTCAGAAAAAGAGTAGATGTAAGACTAGTAACAGATGAGAATAAACTTACAAAACTAGTAAGTAAACCAACTTATGTAAGCAGTAAATATTCAATGAAAATCTAGTAGCTGTGGATAAGATTAAAGAAACACTAACTTTAAACAGGCCGGCATATGAAGGAATGTGTATTCTTGATCTTAGCAAGACGTTGATGTATGATTTTCACTATAATTACATTAAACAAAAGTACGGTAATAAAGCTAAGCTACTCTTCACAGACACAGACAGTTTAACTTATGAAATTGAAGCTGAAGATGTCTACTCAGACTTCTGGAATGATAAAGATAAATTTGACAACAGTGACTACTCTGAGAGTTCACCATATTTTGATAAGTCAAATAAAAAAGTAATTGGTAAAATGAAAGATGAAGCAGCAGGTATACCAATAACTGAATTCATAGGTTTGCGATCGAAGATGTACAGCTATATGAAAGATAATCAAAAAGGAGGAAAAACAGCCAAAGGAAGAAAAAAGATTGTAATCAAAAAGAATATCAAACATGAGAGTTATATGAGAGACACTACTAAATAATAAACAGATGCATCACAAAATGAAAACAATCAGAAGTCAAAATCATCAATTGGGTAGTTATGAAATCAACAAGGTATCACTCAGTTGTTTTGATGACAAAAGATATTTATCAAAAGACGGAATCAACAGTTACGCATACGGACACTATGCCATCAAAAAGTAAATCCAAAGACGTCATGACGTCACGGCACAGCTGTGCCGTTTTGTCGCCAACATTGTTCAAACCAGCGAGGACTGTATCAATACAGTACCGAACGGTTCTTAACAAACCAAAGCCATGACGTCACGACACAGCTGTGTCGGTCAGAGGCAACCGTCTCGTGATCTGAAACAATAGGATATACCATGACTCATTTCCTGTTTTTCCGAGAATGTCACGCTTGGTGATTTTTCCGAGAAAGAAAAAGAACAACTATAGATTCCATCAAATTGTATCAAAAATTGTATCAAAAATTGGTATCATCAAATTATATCAAAATCTGGTACCATCAAATTTTAAAAACATATAGATTTAATTGGTGGAAAATGCGCTGGTTCCATAAAAATGCGTTGGTACCCCCAATTACTATACTACTGACCTTTCAGATTTTGACTTCATGCTGTGACCGGATGGACCCCAAACTTTAACAACACGCAATCACATACGTATTTTGGGCGTTTTTTTGTAACGTCCGGCAACAGCATGTTTTTATTATTAATCACTTCCATGTTAAGTTAAACTTAGAAACACGAATGTGTTAAATATGCTGTTCTATGTTAGTTGTATTCATTCCCTGATGAAGTCTCCGTGAGAGACGAAACGCATAGGAAATAAAAAGAAAACTACAACTACAACCACAAGTCTTCCGTCGTGCCGCTCACTAGTCTTAGTTAAAAAATTGTGCGCTAACAACACTCATTGTTTGGCCACGGAAACAAAGTACCAAATGATAAAGGCGAAGATTAACTAGAATTCATGACCATTGGCGACACGAAGTGGCGATATTTTACTGTGACGCTTGCGGCGACTTAAAAAACGAACGAGTCAAACTTCGAAGTGTGTCGCTTAAGGCGTGTCTGCTAAGTGTCGGGACTATCTTACGGGTCGTCTGCGAGGTAGCAAGAATCACGGAAAACCAAGTCGACGGTTAACAGCGATTTATTGCTTCAAATAGTAACGATCGTAAACTGAAATAACAATACAACGAATTTCTAATCAATTCACTTGAAATGCCGCGTAACAAAAGATCAAGGGGCGTGTAACAATGTACGTGTCTACGTCGATAACGCGACAAAAATAACAACGATCAATATAAAAATGACATAAACAAATCATAATAGACTACGTTAAAACTACTCGAGATTGTATAATAAATCAAAGATGAACATTTGGGGCCGATCAACAATCCAGAATAGCCTAGTCTAAGATGTGGGCGTTCACTAAATAAGGCTCTCATACACTCTTTTGCATGAAGACAACTAACAACTGTAACAACTGTACAACTAACAACTGTAACAACTAACAACTGTACGATTCTGTACATAAATCTGCTTTCGCCCAAAATAGAACAAACTAAATCTAAAAACAAACTAGATAAAACCACGAAAATCACTTACATATCGGTCCCGCTTGTGCCAAGGTTAAGAAACGAAGAACAGCAAAGGTACAACTAATCAAGGCGAAGTATTACGAAACTCTGGTAAAAGGACGCTAGCTAAGCTTTATATACGCGTGATGACGCTAAAAGGTCCGATTACAAAACCAATAGGAAAACTAGAAAAACATACGTAAGCATTGTTACTAAGTTCGTTACTTTTTTTTTTCTTTTAAAATGCAGGTTAAGATTACAAAAATTACCAGAGTAATAGTTGCATCGGCAGCTATGAGCTGATGTGGACCTGCTATGAAACTATCTAAGATATGTAAAATAAGTTATAAACTAAAGCAATCATAATTACAATCACTCCAAAGCTTAATTACAAGGAGGCTGCCATAGGTATTAATTAAAATAAATAATTAATAGATAATAAATAATAATAATAAATAAACTTAAATAAGGAACTTGATGAATCCTAATATTAATAGTAAATAAAGTCATCATTCTTGTTTGAGATTACAATGGCTTCCTTATGGAAAGAAAAATTAAGAATATCTTTTGAGTGCTTCCTAATTATTGCTTTAAACCCTTCTTTGCTAACATTACATGGTTTAGCTTTTTTATTTATAAAGTTCCATATATTTGGGCCTCTATATTGAAGGGAACTTCTACCAAGTTCAGACTGTACCCTAATAATATTAAATTGATTACAAAATCTTTGTGATCTGGATGATAATGAAAACATTTCTAAAATTTGGCTGGGAGCAGCCCCTGCAAAAATTTGATGCATCTTAAGTAATATACGCCTTTTATACAAATAACTAATAGGGAGCCAGTTACACTGAAGCAAACATGAGCTGCTTTCTTGTGAAGAGGGAAGACGATTAATTATACGACATGCACGAGCATGAATATGATCTAAACTATTAAGTAATGATTGGGAACAATTTCCCCATACCGATATTCCATAAGTTATGCTTGGTATAATTGTTTTAAAATATATTTCTTCCAAAGTTGACTTAGGTAAGTATGACATTCTCCTCAGCGCACCAATTTTTTTGGAAAAAGAAGCTTTAACAGTGTCTACTTGGGAGTGCCACGAGAGTTTATTATCAATTGTAACACCCAGACAGCTTGTAGAGTTGACGAGCTTCACAAAGCCAACGCCAAAGTGCAAAGGCTGCAAAGGACCAATAAATTGCTACTTTGCCAGAATCATAGCTTCAGTTTTTAAAGGGTGAATAGTCAATTTGTTTAGAGAGCCCCACTTAGATATCTGTGACATCATAGCATTCAAAGATGAGATAACTTGGTCAATACTTGAACCAATTGTGTAAAGTGTAGTATCGTCAGCATACATCATGGACGAGCCATCTTTAACTTGGTTAGGAAGGTCATTGGTATAGATAGTGTATAATCTTGGGCCGAGCAGGGATCCTTGAGGGACACCAAATTTAATAGGAAGAAGAGCCGACCTTTTGTTGTTTATTTCTGTAAATTGATATCTATCAAATAAATAATTCATCAGCCACATATAATGGGCCAGAGATACCAACTGCATTTAGCTTTAGAGATAGGATCTCATGTGAAACAGTGTCAAAAGCTTTTTGAAAGTCTATAAAAATTACCCCAACAATGTGTCCCTTGTCCATAGCTAGCTTCCATTTTTCTATCATAGTAAGTAGTAAGTCTTCAGTAGAGTGACCTTTTCTAAAGCCCCACTGATGTTCACTTAGTAGATCGCAAGCTTGCAAGTGACTATCAATAATAGAGCAGATTTGATTCTCCAGGAGCTTACCAGGAATACTGAGTAAAGAAATTGGTCTGTAATTCGAAACATCAGAGAAGGAGCCTTTCTTGTAGACTGGAGTAATTTTAGCTTGTTTCCATATATCAGGAAATTTTTTCAAACTTGAGCTTTTGTGAAAAACAGTGAATAGGCCATCAGCAGCAGAAGATTTGATCAAGGATAAAACTTTTGATGAGATCCCATCTGGTCCAGGGGCCTTCTTGGCTTTCACCTTTTCGAGGTCTTTAGCGATTTGAGTGATACTTATTTCTGTAGAATATGTAGTAGGAGAAATGCTATAGATGTGATTCAGTATATCAAAGTCATCAGGAGTAGAGTGCTTCTGTGACAGATTTTCACCAATAGATGTAAAATAAGAATTGATAAAATTAGCTTTATCAATGTCATCTGATATTTCACGCAATCAAGCTAATCGATGATTGATCTAATAAAAACTGAGACTTTGTCTAGTATCCTCAACACCCGATGTCGTCATCGATTTCCTTCGTCATCATCGGTTCTATTTTGGAATAATTATATAGTCAGTGAAAACGTTCCAGCGACGTCGCTGGACTCCCTCGAAGTTCAAAAGAGAAGTTGTGAACTTATTTAAAATCACTTTTTACTATTTTGCACCTGTAACCAGGCACAGCTGTCTTAGAATGTGAGAAGTGTTTTTTCCTAGCCCATTTTTGGAGGTTTTTAGTGACCGTTTAAGGAGGTTTTTCAGGCGAAGAGTGCTCTCTGAATCGAATTGAGTCTGACGTCCATGACAATCGAGTCAAATAATGCCCTGTTATCTGTTATGGAAACAAAAGATGTCTTTCGAGACACAAAACCTGTTTATTTCAAGGGCCAAAGAGGCCGATTGTTTTTCACCGGCCGGAGTTGTGACTTTCGATACCACGTATAGGTCTACTGGAAACGCTCTAGAATAGCAAACAATAGTTGTAGGCCTGTTTTTAACGCGAGAGTCGTTATCACGCCAAAGGCGTGTATCGAGCGCCGAAGTTGCGAGCTTCTAGGGCGGTGAGGGGGGTATGCTCCCCGGGAAATTCTTTTTACTGAAACCTCTAAAACGCCATTTCATGCATTCCTCAGACTCGAAAAGTGTTTGTGAAGTCAAGATATATACCCTGAATTTTACCATGATTTTGAAACAGAAAACCAAAAGTTTCATAATCCACTATTCCCTAAGCAAAAAATGGCCATTTTGTTTGTCGTGAAATGCAAATTGGCCGTTTTATTTGACATGAGTGAATGTTATCTGAACTCTCCTTAACCACCAGACGCACACAAATTTGAGAAAGAAAAAACTATTCCCTGAACTTCACCATAATTTTGAAACAGAGAGCCAAAATTTTCATAATCCAGTATCTGATGCTCAGGAGCAGCTCAGGTGCTGCTCAGGAGCTTTGCTGCCATATGTAACCGCTGTACGATTGTCGGTAGCACTTTTCATAGCCTGTGCGTTTTCCCATGCTTTCGAGATCGTAATCTCACCCTTCCTAAGTAATCTCACCCCTCCTAAGTAAGAAATGACCATTTCGTTTATCTTGAAATGCAAATTGACCGTTTTATTTGCCATGAGTGAATGTGATCTGAACTCCCCTTTACCACGCACACAAATTTGAGAAAGAAAAAACTATTCCTAGAAGGGTTGCAATCCCGCAACACTTCTCCTTGATCCGCCTCTGGCCGCTTGTAGATATATTAATAGAACCAACGATGCCACTAATCATTATGCATTTGCCGCTCGGCTGTCGCCGTTTGCGAAGGTGAGATCGGGAGTACAAAGGGTTAAAATGGCAAACTTTTTCTCTTGCCATTTGAGAAAATAGAACTACTTGGTAGCCTAAAAGAGGAGCTCCATCCTCCTGCTACCACAGTCTGCTAAATCGTCAAGGATATCCTCAGCATTCAAAGAAACATCATGTTTATGAATACGCATTAGCGCAAGCCCACTAAGACGATCCTCTTTCATTGTTGACCTCAAGTAGGTCTTGAGTCTTTTCAGGGCACTAAAAGACCTCTCTGCGCGCAGTGGCTGTGGTGATTGGAAGGGTAAGCAGAGTTGTGAAGGCTCTTGAAATATTTGACGTCACAGCTGCTCAGGAGCTTTGCTGCCATATGTAACCGCTGTACGATTGTCGGTAGCACTTTCCATAGCCTGTGGGTTTTCCCATGCTTTCGAGATCGTAATCTCACCCTTACAGAGTGGTTGCGATCGTTATAATCCTAAGATACGTTGATAAATTGCGTTTTCTTTCTTCGCGAAGAATTTCTGCCAGTAAACTGTTTATTTCTCTCAACGGCACAATAATACGTAGGACGGGTAGGTTGAAATTTTGTAGGCCTGGGTCCAAGGTCCTATAGGCTCGCTACAACCCTGGCAAATGAGCCTTAAAAGCAGCGGGAATTCTTCCTCAGGAAAAATAAAGAACACGGATATGAAGAAAATTAGCACTAAGCAATTATTATTTCCAACGTTATGTTAAATAAACTCGGCAAGAAGTGTGAATTCGCAGTTGAGCTTATTATTTATTTTGATGCATAACTTTTATACGACTGATTCTCTATAACTCGCATAGGTGCACGCGGAGAAACAAAGACACTGTAATAAACAAGTGTGAAAAAGCCGTGCATAAATAAACAACTGAAAAAGTAGAGGGAACACATTTTATCAAGTTTATTTTATTTTATCAAGTTTAGTTTATTTATTGTAATCTTGTAATATCATTTTTTTAGGTAATTTTATTTCATTTATTATATATTATTATTTGCAGGGCCCCACTGAAAACCGCCAAGGCAAGTGGGCTCCCTGGATAAATATTATTGCTATTATTATTATTATTATTATTATTATTATGGCAGTAAAAACTTCTGGATGCCCAGATATCCTATACAATATAGGAATGGGCAATATATATAATGGGCTTTCTGCAGCCTTATTGACCTGTTTCAGTGAATTATCTGTCTGGATTTGACAAAACTTACCTGCGCGAAAGTGGCCTTTGCCGGTGCACTTTTTTCCTGTTCAAAACCTATCTCCAAAGTAGCCATTATAAAGACTAAAAGAGTCATTAGTGCTTTTTTCTCTTCTCCTCCGCCCCTTCTCTTCCCTCACTCTCTTAGTCCCTCGTTCTCAGTGCTGTGGAGTGATTCCCGGGCTGGTCCGATCCAAAAAACGCCGGTTTTGGACCCACTTCGGCCAAATTTCTGGCCGTACGTTTTTGCGAGTTCACACAGATATCGCAAATACTCTTTGTCTTTGGCCATCGTAGCTTAACAAGAAATAACACACAAACTGCGGTGATAAACATGACAAACGTCAAGTTAAACGATATAGTTTTATTTTTGTTTTCCAACAATGCGTTCTATTGTCATGTTTATCACCGCAGTTTGTGTGCTATTTCACACAGATATTTCCAGGCTATTGTGCCAATGTTGTCCAATGAGTAATTTTGCAGCGACAAACGGCTTTTTGGGTCTTCTGCAGCCTTGTCGACCTATTTCAGTGAATTATCTGTCTGGATTTGACAAACGTACCTGCGCGAAAGTGGCCTGAAGACGTTTGCCGGAAAATCAGGCTTTAATCACCAACTCTCATTCAATAAAACATGGCGGAAAACTACAACCACAAGGATTGCAGGCTCTTATGTAAGGACAAATATCACTACATATACACTACACGAATTATCACAAATGCCACGTCACACAACTCGCAGTGTTCGAATGTTCCTAGTTCGTAGCTCAGTTCGCAATGTCATTTACCACATTCACCCTGTCCTTAAAGATTGAGTCTAACTACTGGACGACGAATTCGTTGGGAGCGACGAACAGGTGCAGGTTCCACATCCCGTGCAGGTGTAAGTTCAGGTTGAGGTTCAGGTGGAGGTTCGAACGCCGACGATGGCTCTGCATCAAGCGAAACACCCACATATGTGTCAACTGGCAAGTTCTCTGCTTCCACGGGAATACATTCTGTTGCTTGCTGGGTCTCAACAACTTGGCCCTTCGGCGCAAGGTGCTTCGTGGCTACTGTTGTCTCCCTACCATCAGGATAAAGCACATGTGCGTAGTGAGGGTTTGCTTGGAGTAGTTCCACCTCTTACACCAGAGGGTCCATGTTGCTTGTGCGTACCTGACGTTTTATGTACAGTGGCCCAGGTGTCGCTAGCCAGGTAGGAATGGAGGCGCCAGCGGACGATCGGCGTGAGAAACCAAAGAATCGCTCATGTGGAGTTTCATTGGTGGCAGTACACAAAAGAGAGCGGACGGAGTGTAGCACATCCGGGAGGACATCTTGCCAGTTCCTGAGTGGTAGGTTCTTGGATTTCAAACTCATAGTAACTGCTTTCCATATCACACCATTGCATCTCTCCGCTTGACCGTTCCCTGCTGGGTTGTAACTGGTAGTTCGGCTTGAAGCCACCCCTTTCGAAGTCAGGAATTCGCGCAACTCTCTGCTCATAAATGAAGCTCCGCGGTCTGAATGGACATATGCTGGCATTCCAACGAGTGAGAACAGCGATGTAAGGCACTTAATAACTGTGTTCGTAGACACATCAGGACATGGGAAAACAAACGGGAACCTGGAGTACCCATCAACAACCATAAGGAAGTACTTGTTTCTGTTATTAGTGGGAAGGGGACCTTTGAAATCGATGTTGATCCTCTCGAATGGCTGAGTGGCTTTGATAAGGGGAACCTTCTCTGGACGGTGGAACTGAGGTCTGCATTCACAGCATACAGGGCACCGGCTTGTCATCTTCTTAATCTCATCAAGGGAGTAAGGCAAGTTCTTGGTTCTCACGAAGTGATTTAGTCTGGTGATGCCTGGATGGCAGAGAGCCTCATGAAGCTTGAAGAGGGAATCTTCAGTGGCCATGGCACACATAGCCCTGGATAGTGTATCTGCTGGGGCATTATCTCTACCTGGCCGATAGACGATATCAAAGCTGAAGCAGGAGAGTTCCAGTCTCCAACGCAGGAATTTCTCGTTCTTTATCTTCCCTCGGTGTTGCTTGTCGAACATGTAAGACACTGATTTCTGGTCAGTTTTCAGGATGAAGTGTCTTCCAGTAAGGAAGTGTTTCCAATGCCTCACCGCTTCTATTATGGCCTGGGCTTCCTTCTCTATGGATGCATGCTTCAGTTCACTGCCTTGAAGAGTTCGTGAGAAGAAGGCAACAGGTTTTCCATTCTGGTTATGAGTGGCAGCTAATGCTACCTCGGAAGCATCAGTTTCAACCTCAAAGGGAATAGTCTCGTCAATAGCAGTGACAACAGCATCTTCTATCGTCTTCTTGAGACTCTCGAACGCCTCAACAGCTGGTTGGGGCAAAGGGAATGTCTTGCAAGAGGCAATTGGCTTGATTCGATCCGAGAACTTTGGGATCCATTGTGAAATATAGGAGAATGATCCGAGACACCTGCTCATGGACTTTGAGTCGTATGGAATGGGGGTTCTCGAAGGGGTCGTAAACGATCAGGATCTGGCCGTATGGTACCCTCTTCGATGATGTATCCAAAGATGGGAAGGCACCGGGTTGAGAAAATACACTTTTCAGTGTTATAACAGAGGTTCTTGCGTTCAGCAGCTTCAAGGAACTGTTTCAAGTTAGCGTCATGATCCTCTTGGTCCTTGCCGCAAATAGTAACGTTGTCAAGGTAGGGGAAGCTCGCTTCAAGACCATTTTCATCTACAAACTTCATCATCTCTCTCTGAAAACAGGCTACTCCATTGGTGACCCCGAAGGGCAGGCGAGTGAACTGATAGAGGTTGCCTCGAGCTTCAAAGGCTGTGTAAGGCTTGTCTTCTTCCTTGAGCGGCACTTGATGATACGCTCTTCGAAGATCAATGGTGCTGAATACTCTGTACTGGGCGATCTTGTTGACCATGTCGCTTATTCTGGGCAATGGGAAAGCTTGTAGGAGTATGAATCGGTTAATTGTTTGTGAGTAGTCGATTGCTAGCCTCTTCCTGTGATTTTCATCCTTAGTCACAACGACTTGAGCACGCCATGGTGAAAGGCTCGGCTCTGTGATGCCTTCTTTGAGTAGTCGTTTCACTTCTTCATCAATAAAGGCGGAATCCTCTCGACTATATCTTCGAGACTTCGAGGCACTTGGATGGCAGTTTGCCGCCAGATTCGCAAACGGCTCAGGTGGATCAATATTCAACGTACTAAAACCACAGATGGCAAAGGTGGTTCGGAGCCCCCGTAATGGAAAGTGACACTCGAATGCCGGGATTGGAAATCAAGACCAAGGATTAGGTCAGCACAAAGTCCAGGCACGACGGACAGGCGGTAACCTACGTATTCACGTCCTTGGTGGGTGAGGTTAGCGGCACACGTACCAGTGATACTGACCGTACTAGACACTGAGGTAGCCATGGATACTGTACCAGATGAAGGATGAATGGTAAGAGCGGCCTTCTCCACCAACCTTGGATGAATAAAACTTTCAGTGCTGCCACTGTCAAATAGGGCTTTAACTTCCAAACCTTCGACAGTAACAGTTCCCAAAGACCTTGACAGGGATTCAGGGGCACCCACTGTGGCAAGTGTGGGAGACCAGGCTGCAGCGGAAACTTTGTTCTTGCTGATCTTCTTCCCACGGCAAACTTTTGCAAAATGGCCCTTTTTCTGCCATTTAGAGCAAACTGCATCTCGGACAGGACACCTTGAACGAGGATGGTTACTGTTTCCACAGAAGAAACAAGTAGAGGCATCTGATCCTACTGCAGCTAGCGTGCCAGAATCTATCTGCTCCTGATCCTCCGTAGCGGTGAGTGGAACTGCTGCATTTACAGACAAAGGAGGACTAGCGTAGGATTCGGAATTACGCATAGCCAACTCCAGAGACCGAGCTTGATCAAACATAGTCTTTAAATCAAGCGTATTGTTCTCCAATAACCTCTGGCGTATCGAAGGTGAACGTAGCCCAGTAATGAAAGCGTCCCGAATGCTTTCCTCGCGGTATTTAGAGGCAGTAACACTTTGGAAATTGCAAACCTTGCTAAGTGTCTTCAGAGATTGAAGAAATTCATCCAGCGTTTCGTGAGGTTGTTGGCACCTCGTCGCAAGTATATGGCGGGCAAATATTTCATTCCGAGGCTTCACAAAAAGTGCTTGTAATATTCCCACCGCTGCTTCATACTCTGTGCACTCCTCGATGTGTTGAAAAATTGAGGGAGACACAAAGTTCGCCAATACTGAAAGCTTATTGAGGTCATCCTGCGGTAGGACAGCCAAGAAGTTATCGAACGTTCGTCTCCAATGTAGCCATTCTTTCGAAGCTTTGCCACTGTTAGGGTCCGTTTCCAAGGTCTGAGTACTTTGTCCATTGAGAATGGTGATTAAATTGTAGTGAACTAAGGAAGACGTTTGCCGGAAAATCAGGCTTTAATCACCAAATCTCATTCTATAAAAGATGGCGGAAAAACTACAACCACGAGGATTGCAGGCTCTTATGTAAGGACAAATATCACCACATATACACTACACGAATTATCACAAATGCCACGTCACACAACTCGCAGTGTTCGAATGTTCCTAGTTCGTAGCTCAGTTCGCAATGTCATTTACCACATGGCCTTTGCTGGTTCATTTTTTTCCCGTTCAAAAGCTATCTCCAAAGTAGCCATTATAAAGACTAAAGGAGTCATTAGTGCTTTTTTCTCTTCTCCTCTCTCAGTCTCTTATTCCCTCCTTCTCGGTGCTGTGGAGTGATTACCGGGCTCATAAGATCCAAAAAACGCCGGTTTTGGACCCATTTCGGTCATATGGCTGCAGACTTCTGGAGGTACGTTTTTGCGAATTCACACAGATATTTCCAAGCTATTGAGCCAATTTTGTCCAATGAGTCATTTTGCAACTAAAAACGGCTTTTTGGGCCTTCTGCAGCCTTGTCGACCTATTTCAGTGAATTATCTGTCTGTTTCAAGTATCCTGTTGTCGCTTAGTTAAATTGTAACATATTTTGCCACAGGTCTAGTCTCTGACAAACCCTGAAGAAGAAAGGCCGTGCCTTTCGAAATATTGGAAAATATACTTCCCTGACCGTTAACTTAGCCTTGTTTTTTTGGTTTATTTGTTCCACAATTTGTTGCAGATCAGATCGTTTACTATAGGCTCCGATGCTTCTATTTTGTCTCGCTTGTCCTTGCAAGTGTATACTGTTTTTTACTAAGTTTTTAGGCCGCTTTTTCCGTGAATTTACCCCTAAAAATGCCACGAAATTTAACGTTTTTCCGCGACGTATCAGAAGCCCTGAAAAGAAGCAACTCAAAGTTATAGATCTATAGACATTTTTGTTCACTTAATTAGTACTGCAAACGTCTATTTAATGCTCTAAGACTATAATCTTTTTTTCTGGGGCAATTCACTTCTTGAGTCAATAACATTGTTTGAAATTAATCCAATTCTTCATGGCAGTAATTTTTGTACACGTATTTCTATATCATTGCAAGCAACGGGGCAGTTTGTCAGCCCGACAGTGCAATTCACTCTGCAGGAATTTTTTTCTTCACTTCTTCTTCCAGCTGCCTTCCCTTGCATGATTTTTTTTGTCCCCCCAGCCCCCCCGCCTCCCTCTCAACCCTTCACTTTTCTAATGGTCCCATACCTAATGAGCAACCTCAAGTTTATCGTCACGTTTTCGCTACTGACCGAGAACTTTTCCAAGGCAAATTTATTGCGAGAGTCACTGCACTCTTCCGATTGTTTTATGAACAAAAGAATCGAATGGATTAACGTTATAGTTTGCACATGCGCCAAGCCGTGAAACCTTCCCTTAAACCTGGGTGAGCGCTCACCATGTTTCGAGCAACTGGGCTCGTTCAGGGGAACGAGAGCGTTTTCGTTAGTCTGGGACTTAACTAGATCATTCACTGAAAAGAATTGTTTTAAAACCTTTTTGCGAATAACGTGGAGACTGGTTAGCGCTGTGTCTCTGTTTTCTGTTTGATTGCCTGACTTCCGCATAAACAATTCACCTAATTGGTCCTTAATTTTTAGTACCGTCAATTCGAGGGGCTTATTTATTTTAAGTAAGTTTTGGGGGAGGGGGGGGGGGGGTTGATTGAGAGGGGAGTGATAGAGAGTGGGGAGCTTATATAATTTATAGAAACGCGTTAGCGGAAGCAAAACAGGAAGAAGAAACAGACTTTGCACTTCCCTACTTCCTCTTGGAGGTCGTCTCGCCGAAGACTAAAAACTAATCCGAACTTTCAGTACACGAATTAACCATACCGGATCAGTCCACATGAAGTGTTGCAGTCGCGATTAATAACTAATATTTATTGGACTCATCTTTTTTGTTTGACCGCTGTTGCAGCGGACATACCATAACTGAGCAATAACATCTAAGGTAAAATTGAGGGGGCAGAGGCAAAAATAAGGGGGCGGGAGTTGTAAGGCCCTGTTTACAAGCAGGGAGGGTGAGCCAAGTGCTAGGGTTACCCTGGCAGGAGGGTTAGCCTCTCTACATTTCTTCTTTTTCATCATGACAACCTGAACGGCCATCATGGCCGATCGAGTACAACGCGGGGCGATGAAATCTTCCCCGTCTCTTAGAAACGGAAAATATTTCTAGTGCAAGGTCGATTAATCCTTTCATATTTCTAGCTTCTTCTTGACCGAGTCATGGGTCAAATCAAATAGCCGGACTGGACCAGGGCCGTGTTTGACAATTGCAACTTGTCGAGTCCTTGTCGAGTTAGTTTATTTGAACTTTTTGGTGGTCGCTCTGCTTCTGTGTTACTTGTTTTTTCCCTTCTGCGACAAATACCTGCTTTAGATGTGGGAAAAGAGGCCACTCCGACTTGCGGAAGACTTCTCGACGGATTCGGCCCCCAAGCCAACAGTTCAAAGGAACAGTTAGCACATCTCTCGGGGATCAATCCCGTGAACCAGTTGAGTGATGACACGGCTGGAGTTTTTGAGGACATCATTAAGGTAGACGATACGTTCTCTACAACTTATGAATTAGAGTCGGATACATCGGAACCTGGTTTAGCTCCTTTATCCGTTAAAGGTAGACTAAAAGCTCACGTCCAGTTTTGGGAAAAAATAAACGCTCCCTCTTTCATCACGGAATGCATTAGAGAGGGCTACAAGATACCCTTCTATCTTACTCCACCAACGGCAGAGTTCAAGAATAATTCCTCTGCTTTGAAACACTCCGACTTTGTCCAATCGGCAATTCTAGAGTTGGTGACCTCCGGGAGAGTTTGTAGAGTGTCCAAGTTTTACCTCAGGGTTATTAATCCCCTCTCTGTTTCCGTCCAGAGTTGCGGGAAAAAACGCTTAATTTTAGACTTGAGATATGTGAATCAATATATCTTTAAGCAGAAGGTCAAGTTTGAAGATTGGAGAGTTGTGCTAGATTATTTTGAGAAAGGTAGTCACTTCACTAAGTTTGATCTTAAAAGTGGGTATCACCATTTAGATATTTTTCCCGACCACCAACGTTTCCTTGGGTTTAGCTGGGTCATGTCTGATGGTAAACCTAGTTTCTTCATGTTTACTGTCTTACCGTTCGGTTTATCTTCAGCGCCTTACATCTTCACCAAGCTACTCAGACCTTTAGTTAAACACTGGCGATCTCATGGTATACACACTGTTGTTTACCTTGATGACGGTTTCGACGTCGAATCTACCAAGTTGTCAAGTGAGATTTACTCTAGCATCAGATCTGGCTCAGATCTGGCTTTGGCCGGCTTCCTAGCCAACGAAGATAAGTCAGTTTGGGATCCTGTGCGTTTAATCACTTGGCTTGGTATCGTTTGGGACGAGCTTCAGGGAAAAATTAGCGTTACTGAACCCAGAATAGATAAGGCTTTGCTTCACATTGACAACACCCTTTAAGATCCTAGACTTTCTGCTAGAGACCTGGCTTCTATTGTGGGTAAGATTATCTCTATGAGTCCTGTTCTAGGGAATCTCAGCCGAATTATGACCAGGCATTGCCAGATGTCCGTAGCGGCTGCAGAAGACTGGGACAGTGTGTTTGTTCTTGATAGCTATTGCATGGTAGAGCTTCAGTTTTGGAAGGGTAATCTCCGCTCTGTTAATTCCAAAACTGTATCAGATTTGGCATTCCCTTTCATATCCATTTACTCGGATGCGAGTAACGTAGCTTGCGCGGGCCATATTGCTGGGAAGGATGTGCACGCTCACAGGATGTTTACCGAAGCAGAACGCCAGGAGAGCTCTACTTACCGCGAGCTGTTAGCTGTTCAGTTTGTTCTTAGTTCGTTTAGTTCGTTCCTTCCTAACTCTAGGGTTAAGTGGTTTACCGATAGCCTAGGTACGAAAGCCGAGGAGGGACTTCAGACTTCAGACTTCAGACTTCAGACTTCAGACTTCAGACTTCAGACTTCGGACTTCAGACTTCAGACTTCGGACTTCAGACTTCAGACTTCAGACTTCAGACTTCGGAATTGGAAATTTAGAATTCGGAATTCGGAATTCGGGATTGGATTTCCGACTGTTAATATGGCTTAATATATCAGCCTGTTTAGATGGCTGAGATAAACTAAAACTGTATGGATTTTGTTTGCATGGCTGTGTAGATGGCTTCTCACGACGTATACTGTGGCTAAAAGTAGGTTCAACCAATAACAACCCGAATATTGTCATTGATTTTTTCTAAGCACTGTCCAGCAGATAGGTGGAGTACCTAGGGTGGTTCGCGTTGATAAGGGAATGGAAAACGTGCGGGTTTCCATCATCCAGAGGCTATTAAGGCATAATGACAGTAATGATTTAGCAGGCGATAACAGCATTGTTCAGGGAAGTAGTGCCAACCAAAGAATAGAAGCCTACTGGTCAAAGTTAAGGCAAGGTGGAGGCGGCCGATAGATCAACTTGTTTATGGATTTTAGAGATTCTGGTGTCTTTTTAGATGTTGATCCGTTTCTTAAAGAATGCTTAAAGTTTTGTTTTATGCCTAACTCCACTCTGTTGCAAAACTGTGGAATATCAAGAAACAAAGAGTTGACAATAACGCACGGATGCTCTCGGAGGAAAGCCAGACGTAATATACTTTGTGCCTGAAGTATATTCGACACACAGTTATCTCGTTGATGTTCACTACTAAGAAGATGCGGAAGCCTTCAAAACTCTTTTCGGGGCACAATCCAGAGATTACTCGCGGGAGTTTGAGGAGCTCGTTGGGTATATAGTCCCCAACCACCGAGTACTACAAAACACAGAGGATAGGTTAATGCATTTTTTTATAGAAATAACAGATAATTTGAAACGATTAGGATTTGGACGCTGCTGGCCTGTTAACAGTACCCATTATCAAGCCTATTTCAAAATATTTAAGGCATCTGGAAAGTTCGTAAAGAGATTCGAGTGCTGACGTTTTCGTCCTTCGGATTAAATAAAATAAATAAATAAATAAATCAACATTGTTTAACGAGGGTGACACTTAACAGTCTTTGACAAAGGGCTAACGCTTGAATGAAACTGACAGTCGGGCAATTTCATACTGATTTCACAAGGCTATTGCGTGACACAAATACGCCGTGCAAAATTGTCATGATTCAACCTTTTCCCGCAGAACTAATATTATTCCTTGGTTTGCTTCTTCTTCTTTTTTTTTTTTCAAAAGTCGTTTTTATTATTGTCCTTTATTCTCTTGCTTTCCATTTTCTTAATTTCTTTGTTATTAAATATCCACAGTCGGAAATCCCAAACCCAAATTCTGAAATCCCAAATTCGAACTCTGAAGTTTGAAGTCTGAAGTGTGAAGTGTGAAGTCTGAAGTCTGAAGTCCCTCCTCGGCTTTCGTACCTAGGGGCGGCTAGGATTGTGCAAGTTGGCAGCATGAATTTCAATCTTCACAAGTTAGCCTCCGATATTTTTTCGCTATGTTTCAAGGTTGGAATTTATTTAGACATTCAGTGGGTTCCACGATCACTTAATGAAAAAGCCGATTTCCTCAGCAAGATTGTGGATTATGACGATTGGGAGCTTGCCCCCGGGTTCTTTCGGCAACTGGACGGGCTTTGGGGGCCATTTACGGTTGATTGCTTTGCCACCCACTACAACAAGAAGGTCTCGAAATATTTTTCTAGGTTCTGGAATCCTGGGACAGCCGGGGTTGACGCGTTTTTCCAAGACTGGCAACACGAAAATTGCTTAGTTGTGCCACCGGTCGTACTCTTGTCTAAAGTCGTTATTTTCATGTTTCGATGCAACGTCAGGGGGACATTAGTGGTACCTTACTGGCTGTCCGCGCCTTTCTGGCCTTTGTTGGTTCATAAGTTTTGGGACTTCGTAGTCGATTATTCATTTTTTGAGGGACGGTTAGCGTTGCGTCAAGGTCGTAATACGAGCTCGCTTTTAGGTTCAGCCTCCTGGGACGGCTTAATCCTTGCTGTGAAAGTTCAATGTTCTCGGAGCGCTGATAGTAGCATTCCAAACTGACCTTGTTGAGAGTGACTCATGGCGAGGGCTTCTTGTACTGTGAACCCAGTATTACAGATCTCGGATCGATAGACCAGTGCTTCTTGAGCCGTTGGCACTGAGTGTTCATGTATTTGAAACCGGTTGGCAGTTTACACGTTTTTGTAGCCGGTTCGCAGTTTTGTTCGAGCCGGATCGCAGCGAACTTGAGTCGGGTGGCAATGCGTATTCTGCTGGGATAGGGATTTGTTTACCCCCCCCCCCCCCTTCCCCACCTCACATTATTTCCTAGTACTTTTGTTTTCCTTAGGATTTGATAGAAGCCTCCTCTTGGGGACCGACGTGTAGGGACAGAAGACGCACAATCGTGCAGCAAGTTTTAGCTTCTAAAGTCATTTCTTCTGTTAAAAAATCTTACCCAGTATAGGTATTTCTCCGTGTACCTTAGGTCCAGAGGCGTGAAATTAGTCTTGCCTTGTGTTAGTTAACTCGTCTCAGAATACTTGCCTTATCTTCATGAAAGTAAAAGATCCTATGCTGTCGTTTTGTCTGCGTTCTGTGCGTTAAAGTGGGTCCATGATCTTATTCCTTATGGTGCACAGGGTAATCCGGTTGACACTGTGCTAAATCACAGCCTGGTTTAGGCCAGCAAACGAGCTTTCAAAAAGGAGCCCATTACCCCCGACATGATATATCGTATTTGTGTTCAGTTTGCTCACGAAGGCAGTAATCTTAGGGATTTACGTACAGCTTTACTCTTTGTCTTGGGATTTTATGGTCTATTTAGGATCAACGAGCTATTGGATGTGCAAGCTTCGGATATTCCAGTTCACGATTTAAAAGAGGTCATATAGTATTTATAACTAAGAGTGGCGGTGCTACATGTCCTCACTCATTGTTATCTCGTTATCTTTCCGCAGCTAGCATTGATCTCAGTTCATCAGCTTACATTTTCAGAACACTTCAACCTCACAGGAAGGACAATTCGTATACTTTAGGCCCTAGGAGGCTCAGCTATACTAGGTGTAGAGAATTAGTTAATAAGGAATCACTTTTGGCTATAGGAGTAAATTCGGTCGGTTTTAGTACTCATAGCCTTAGATCCGGTGGCGCAACGTTTATAGTTGACAATCTAGCGAAGTCAGGTTCTTCTGACAGGTTACTCATGCTCCACGGTCGCTGGAAATCAGAAACAGCTAAGAATATGTACATCAAGGATTCCTTAGACAGTAGATTACAATTGACCAGGTTGTTCCCTACCTTTGGCGTAGAAGAAATGTAAAAAAAGTTTTATCATGCATAACGCGGCTATTTTCTAATGGTTTTATGGTAAATTCGCGGCTATTTTTTAAATTTCATGACGTAGTATCTTTGTTCTTTTGTTTTATTTATGTACTGTTATTTATTTATAGTTTTTTTTTTTTTTTTTTCCCTTTCTCGTATTTTAGTATTACGTATTGTACAGTCCGTAATCCAGCCCTTGGGCTGCAATGGATTTTTAATAAAGCTATCTGTCTATCTATCGTATTTTATTTTTCTTTTTTCCTACTTTATACATTTATAGCTTTATATATTCTTGTAACCAAATACTTTGGCTTGTATAGCGTGTATGGCATTAAAGCATCGTCGGGCAAGTGCTCTCACTCTGCCTGCCTTATAGTTCGTGTCTTTTTCTATGCGTCAGCGTTCTGGAGAAGGAAAATATTTTTCCTTCGGACGAACGTAGTGAGGGAGTAGAAAAACTATTTTTTACAGCATTGGGTCTGTAGCTTGAGTGAGGTCAGATGGGTGATATGACAAGCAGGCTATATGTAAGTGCCAGTAGAAAAAGAATGCTTTTGGAGCTCCGCTTTTAGGCTTGGCTAAATATATATATTAACGATTGGTAGTAATAATCCATCAAAGTAAAAGAGCTGGAAAGTACTGGAAACCGGCGAGGGCCGCCTAAGTTATGTCAACCAAATACGACTGAATGTTTTCATTATTCAATGTCTATTTTCCTCCAATTTTTGAATAGTGGAGATTCTTTACACATCAGCTTAAACACGAAGACGCGCTATATAAGGAGCAGTACCTAAGATACGTTCAGACCATTTGTCAATCAACCGTCGACCCACACAAAACCCCGTGAAAGTTTGTGCAATAAAAGACCGCTTCTGAGCAACAAGTTTGTAGTATTTTGTGCCTTTCTTGTTTTCGAGTTCCTCAGTGACTTTTATCGCCATGGGAGAATATATGAAGGTTTGTATGTTCTCAAATTGCCGTACCAATGTTTGAGCGTTTCGATTTATGGCGCAAATTTTGAAATTCGAAATGGTTTGCTCACGCCATCGCACAATGGTGACAGTAAAACTAAAATGCAAATGAAACAGGGGGCGGAGCTTTTCCTTTTATAGCGCATCTTCGTGTTTGAGCGTGAAATTCGAAATTTGCCGGACAAAACAGCAAGCTAAAGATCAGAATGTAAGGCAAACTATTTACAACCTTAAATCCCTAAAAAGCCTTCCCATCATAGAAGATAGCCGGACTTTCATTTCGCCGTGGTATCCAAATTACCCATGCAGAATGTAATTCGGGTGCCAAAAAGAAATACAAAGGCTTTCAAAAGTGGCTCGAATCAAATGGCTGATGTTCCACTCGCTGTTGGCGTGAGAGGCAAAATTGGAGATAAATTCTTAGTCATGAGATCAAGGTTTGCTCTCATTAGGGAATTTTGTTTTCCAAAGGTGTTTTTCAATTAAAGAATTGAAAGCAAAGATGTGTGTTTTTTAGCTTTGCTCCAGGGGGCATAAAACGGCCATTTTTGGTTTTGCTTGAAAACAAATAATGATATGGAACGGGAAACGAAGGTTATTCTCACTGTACTGGCTCTTAAAGCCTAAAACGGTTACTGGTTGACACTATAAACAGACCATAATAATCAGGTCTCTGAATTTGAAAACGTTGGCAATCTTGAAATTGGTAGGCCTGTCTGTCGTACAAATTTGTACGATTGGGTCTTAAAGGGAAAGGGACCTATTTCTTTTATTTCCAAAAGGCATAAGAGAAGCAATAGCGGGAATTTGCCATTTTGATTTTTATTGTTGTTGGTGGTGGTAGTACGATTGGTTCTCTTGTTTGTTTGTTTAGGGTTAAGAGCTTAGTTTAACCTTTAACGGTCGTTTTATACTTTTGAAAGATTACACTATACTACCTTTTCGTAAGGAACTTCTACTAAGGCTACTTGTAATTCTTAAGTTTTTGGGTAACTTGAGCTCTACCAAGAGAGAATGAGGTACCTCATTCTCTCTTGGCTCTATGCATTGGCGACCTCGCCTGTGATGTACTGCGTGACTACAGATAACTTTACGCTGCAAAGCTTTTAAGGCCTCAACGCATATTTGTATAAAACTCATTGAGATGATTTAATGACGGGAGAAGGAAACTAAAACAGAAGGCAAAAGAAATGCAGGTTAATTGAAGACAGTGGCTACGTAAATGCAGTTGTGTTTCTCGACTTAAAAAGGCATTCGACACCGTTGATCATGAGATACTACTAACCAAAATGAATCGGTGCGGAATTCAAGGGAAAACTCTTGATTGGTTTAAATCGTATTTGACGAATCGCACACAACGGTGCTGCGTTAACGGTTGTCTCTCTGACCTCACCACTCTTAAATGTGGTGTGCCACAGGGAACGATCCTTGGCCCTCTGTTATTTCTAATTTATATTAACGATTTGCCTGTCTATCGTTCAGCGTACCTAGAATGTATGCTGATGACACCCACATTACTTATGCTGGTTCAGATTTACATCTAATTCAGTCTAGTCTATCTCACGACCTTGAAAATCTAAGCAAATGGCTTGTGTCTAACAGACTTACCCTGAACGCTACAAAAACTGAATTTATGTTGATCGGCTCCAGGCAAAGATTAAGTACTTTATCCGATGCACTCGAACTCTCCATTGATAATGTTCCGATTGAACAAGTTTCCTCTGTGAAATTTCTTGGAATATATATCGATGAATGTCTAACGTGGAACTCCCACATTGATAAACTGTGTAAAAAGATCGCTTCCGCAATCGGAGCCATAAAGCGAGTTCAGCCACGTGTGCCTCAATCCACCCTACTCAGCATATACAACTCACTAGTTCAGTCTCACTTTAATTACTGCAGCCCAGTCTGGGGTAATTGTGGCAAAACATTATCTAATAAGCTACAAAAACTACAAAACCGGGTTGCACGAGTAATAACTTCATCGAGCTATGACGCTGATGTCGATTCCTTGTTTCACAAACTCGGCTGGAAAAACTTGCAATCTCAACGTCAAATTCAGAAAGCCCAAATGGTTTTCAAGTCTTTAAACGGTCTGGTTCCTGAATATCTGACATCTAAATTTTCATCGCGAATTGAACCAAACTATGCTCTGAGGGACTCGGTTAAAAAACTTGTTGTCCCCTTTCCGAGAACAAATTACATGAAAAATTTAGTTTTAGTTACAGCGGCGCAACCCTCTGGAACAGCTTACCCTGTAATATTAGAGAGTCTGATTCATTAAATCAATTTAAACGACTTTTATATGTTAATTTTTAAACACACGGCATTCATGGAAAACAGGTTTATAAGTAGTATATTGATGTAAGTTAGGTAATATTAGGATTAGGTTTTTAGGTTTTAGGATACCTGATGGATTTTTACCGTGTATAAATAACGATTAAAGATTAAAGATTAAAGAAAGTCTACATTGTGGTGAGTCACGTAATAGATTTTTAGAATCGTTGCAAGCTGTTCTTTCGGATGTCTATTTTTCATAAAATTAATTATTTCCATTATATCTCAATGTGCCACTTGATTTCAATTCTGAAAAGAACTACAAAGCTGATTCACATTTGCAACTTGGAGAAAAGAGATCTTTCCGAGGACTGATTTGCTACGGCGGTAATCTGTCACACAATTTACATGCGTATTTCAAAATGGCGGATAGTGAAAATTTACTAACTTTCGAGACTTTTTGTCGCAAAACCGTTGAAGATCCAAAAAAATTGAAACTTCGTGGTCTCTCAAGAGATTTTCTGGGGAGATTCGTAGCGTACCACAGCCATTTACGGCGTGTTTGTTTTGGGTCCTACTGGACATGTTTCAGACGAGGTGTGGGTACGCTTGGCGAAAAAATCGTAATTTATTTATTTAAAAAGAAAATAAACTGTTTCTTAAATCAATAATCTAAAGAAGGTTCAATCAAGTCGGAATTGCGTGGAAAAGGATCAAATTTTGCGATTAGCTGAGTCGCTAAGGTCATGAATATTGGGAATTTTGGGGTTTTGTTGACGAAAAATACCGGTAACTGATCTGAATTAATTTCTCCCAAATTAACGAATATTTGAGTAAACGAACATCATTTTCAAACGTGTGGTACTAGTGCCTACCAATATAAAAAGTATGAGCCAAACCGATTTTTGAGCTGTTTCCGTCATTTCTTCGATCGTTACAGACATTTACTCTTAATGTGTAGTGTTATTTTGACAAAACAGTAAAACGTGTAGGGTTTTGTTGACAACAGTAAATGGGCAGGCTTTTGGTCCATAACAGGTGGAGTAACAAGAAAACAGTGTCCAACAATATTGTTAGCGTTTATTGTTTAGCAAACCATTTACAACCTTGAAGCCCTGAAAAGCCTTTCCATCACTTTCAATGACAGTTTGCTTAGAGAGTAACACTGCTTCTGGTAACAGTAAATGTATAGAGTTGTTTTGACAACAGTAGATGTGCAGGGTTTTGTTGACAACTGCAAAAGGGCAGTGTCCAATAGTTACCGTTTCTTTAATTGCTTTTTTTTTTCATTAGATATGGAGGTAGGATACAGTGCGAGCCAGCGAGCCATAGCAGCGAGCCATGCGAGCCATGTGAAAAAATCGTGAAAAATCGTAGGGCGAAGTGTTCCAGTCCCATTGTGAAGACAAAACACAATGCTTGCAAGTTTCCTTCACAAAATGAAACCGTTTCGTCGCTGGGGATTTCGTTGTCGTAGTTTTAAATTGACACGATTTCATGGCCTTGAAACCCCATCGAAAACGACACGGTTTCGAAGTGTTTACACGGAACCTTCATCCATCCATCATTCCATCCATCTATTTATCATAAGACTTCCAAACTTCGACAGAAACCGTGATCTCGTGATATGTCATTGATAAAATTTTACGCATGGGTTTCGGCGGAAATCTTGGGCAAGGTTGTCTTCGTGGCAGAGGGGCCACAGTGAAATGACATGGTCAACTGATGTCATCGATACGTTAGAAACTAAGATGGGCAACAAAAGAGAATTTAGGTTTTGATACCCGCATTTAAAGGGTTAAATATAACAATAACAATATAACAATCTCTTAAGAGAACACCGAATACAAAATTATTACATTTTTGACAACACGGACGGCAGCAACGTACATGAGCTGCTTCAAACTTCGTCGCTACTTTCTCAGATCCTGGAGTTATGTTCGAGTTCCTCTTATTTAAATACTCTGGCATTAACGATATTAAAAAAAAAAAAAAAAAAAAAAACGAATATTCATAACTGTCTGTACACACAACGCAACTATAATAATATGTAAAAGTGTGAAAACAAAAAGTACAAGCGGCAGTTCAAAGCTTAGTCTAGCTCAGTTAAATACTATGTCTTTGTTCAGGAGTCAAGGAGGGACTGAAACTTATAAAGACATTGTCGAGGGACAAAATGGGCGCCGTTTCTCGGAATCCTCGTAATGCACTTCACAAGGGGACATAGGTAAAACGTCCGTATAAACCATTTGGATTGATTGGATTGAACGGGATTGTCAAAAGGATTGAAGATTTTTCGACCCGGCCACGACCACGCTCAGCCATTCGCAAGAACTAAGTAGGAGTGAAATGACTATCAGGGAGGGAAGAGAAAGTCAAAATTTGTCGCTCTCCCTCGAGCCAGACTCTTATACATCCAACATGGCGATCACGTCGAGCCAGACTCTTATACATCCAACATGGCGATCACGAGCGAAAGCGATTGCAAACTTCTGCAAGTGATTTCCAGAAGCAAAACCAATTACAAAACGAATTATTTCCAATGAAAAATAGAAAAAATATATATTTTTTCATATGGCTCGCATAGCTCGCTAGCTCGCAGTTTACCCGGACCCTTAGATATGCCTCAAAGAAGCTTTAACTAACATAAAACCTCTTATGGGAAATACAATGGAAATCTTACAATAGTTATCAGTGTACTTGATAACGTCCAGATATAGAGTATATGTTTTTAAATTGATGTTAAACAAAATGGTTATGGTTGAAGTTTTTATGGCAAACACTGAACTACATGGAGACGGCTACACTTCGTGCAAAATATCACAATCTACTTTCTAAGTAATGATAGCTTGACGCAACAGTTTTAAGAACAAAGCTTACTGCTCAAGTTCAAGCAAGTTTTTGCCTTCCACGTCCTCTTTGTGCACCTTTGTATTTTAGCTTAGTTTATCCTTACCTTGTTTACTCGGCTTATCAGTATGGGGCAGCGACCTATCCTTCTAATCTAAATCGCATTTTTTACTTCAGAAAAAGGTTTTAAGAATCATATCAAGAAGCGCATTCGATGCTCATACTGAACCAATATTTAAGCAGCTGAAAATTCTGAAACTCAGTGATATTTATCGATCTCAAATTGGCAAGTTTATGTTTTCTTTTAAGAAAGGCCTCCTTCCTGATGCATTCAATGAAATAGCCTGCGTAGCAGGCGTCGACGGGGAAGGAAAGGGGAAAAAACGAGCGCGCGAAGCGCGTGAGGGGGCGCGTGAGGGAAGGGGACGCCTGCAAGGACGCTATTGTTTTCTTCATTCCGCCCCCTAACTAAATATGCAAAACCCACTCAACTGCGGAATGTCTGGCTGTCAAAATTATCCAATCAGAATCACGCCGCTTTTTTCGCGGCAAAGTTTGTAGGCGCCAACGGGTTCTCGTATTTCTTGTTTCTATTTTTTGCGTGAGAAAATGAAATAATTTGAAGATATTTGGAGGATGGAAAAAGCAAAAAGAGGACGGCACAAAAAAGAAAACAATTTTAACGATGTTTATAGAGTTTGCCAGGTGAATCTAAAGGTGATATATGGCAACTGTGTGGCAAAATCTTGTGTAAAAACCGTCGGCGAGAAAAGAAATATTCGGAGTTGTTTTAAGCGATACTCTGAAGGGGACCCACTCTGAAGAACGTTGGGATAACAGTGATTGCTTCTAACAAAGATTCGCAGGTGGCCTGCAATGCCTGTTATCGGGAGATCAAGAACTTGGGTGAACTTTTTCAATTCATAAGAACACGTTTAGCGCAGAAGAGAGAAGAAAACAAGGAGAATTCCGAAGGTGCGAAGAGAAAATTACTTGATGTTTTGTCCCCTACAGCACGCGGCAGTCCTCCTAATCGCAAAAGCGTAAGAGCTAATTCTCCTGAAACAAAAAGCAACGAAAAAGGAATGGAAGCGTCCAATGTGAAGGGCAAAAACTCTGCAATTTGACGACCGCGGAAAAACCGACGAATTTTTTAGAGCAGTACATTGCAATGTGTTGTCTAAATACAACATTGACGATTTGGATACGTCGAAAGGAGCCGCGGTCAAAGTCGTAATTACTTATCCTAGTGGAGAAGTTTCAGTGATAAATAAAATTGACGAAGAGGGCCAAAGTATCATCAGAAACATCGCATTAAAAAATTGGGCGACCGTGGCCAACGCATGTCTTCGTCACGAGCTTCTTGCCCCGGAGTTCAAAGATGCGTTTGCACGCGAGGTGGCAATGGAGTGCAAGGACTACACGAAGAGCGAAAGCTGCCTAAAGGAGAGCAGCCCCGATCAGTTAGCTGTTTTCTCGAACAGAACCATTTGTAAAGAAGTCGAGATCCATTGTCCACTTTTGTACAGCACGCTTTGTGAGGCCTCAAACGTGTGTAGTTTAAATTCAGAAGCATCCAAGGAGAGAGCTGTTAAGGCGATTGCTCTTGCTGTCTCTGCATTAATTCGATGTCGAAACTCAACGATGCCTGCTGCTGCGTACAGAATTTCAACTGTTTTATTTCATAGTGCTGCGGTTAGTTACAAGGACTTTACAAGACTAAATCACCTCGGTATCAATCGCTAACCTTGAAGGGGCACTGTCACGCCATTGTACCATCACTTTAAAAAAGCTTAAAACTGCCAATGCGTCTGCCAGACTGTACTACTACATTGACACTATAAACTCTTGTATTCCATCAAAGATGACAAGGATGGAAATGGATTGAAATTTGAAAAAACTTGCCAGTTTTTTTCAAAATTTCAAGCTATGCATTGAAAAATCACCAAAATAATTATTATGGTTAGCTCTCCCTGCTAAAATTTCATTGGAATTCATCCTGCTGATTCTGTAGGAGCATTTTTGGCACGATAACAGGTAAAAGGCAGGAATTGTGGCAGAATTGGACCAAAAACAGCAAAACTCCCGGCGACAGTGCTCCTTTAAACCGGTCCATGTGTCAACTGTATGCGACTGATCCACAACACAAGCCACTAAACTTCTACTGAAAGTAGTGTTCTTCTTCAGCGATTGAAGAAATCGCTTATCTGTAGCACTTTCCGCCGATGCGCAGACAACATCAAATTTGCCTCCTTCGATGTCTTCCAAACTATCTAGCTTCTGAGCCAAATTGCAGGCAGTCAAATTCATGGCCTCTACTTCCATAATCTGGTCGTTAATGATACTGACAAGGGCGTTATGACTAATAAAGATGCAGAATTTCCTGCTCTTTTCGTGAGCAACACAAGAAGCTGAAAAATTAGACTCTTTCCTAAGCCTGTGGGTAAAACGGCTAAAAGATCCTTTTTCTTGAACAATTGTCTAATCGCCTTCTTTTGCTCTGCTTTTATGATGAATTTGATTCCATTTTCTTCCGAAGATCGCAGCGTTTCCCTTAGCAATAGTTCAAACCGATCACTTAAGTTATCCGCCATGTTGAATGAATGAATGAATGTGAGAAGACCGATGCTCTTGAATGACAGGTCGCTGACCAATCAGAACGACGGATTGAGTAATTTATAAAATCTGACCAATCAGGATTTTTACGTTCGTCTGGTGGACGCAGGCCGTTCCCTCCTCTCCCAAAACTCCCGCGCTCCTTTTGACCCTTTCCTTCCCCTTCTACAGCCTGCCACGCAGGCTATTAATGAAATGTTTTTGCTGACTAATCAAATTCATCATTATAACACTAGAAACTCCAATGCCTTTTACTTATTTTCTTGTAGAACAAATATCCGACAGTTTGCAATACGCTTTCAAGGACCTAAATTCTTTCAATACAGAAATTCAGAATGCTGACAGTTTTTCTCAATTTAAGTCTAAATTAAAAACTTTCCTCCTGAACTGACTTAACCTTATTTTGTTCGTTTGTTTGTTTGTGTTCTTGCTTTCTAACCTAAATGTGCTTACAACTTAATTAAGACGCCTAAATTATCATTTTATAGTTGTATTTTTCTTGAGGTGCCTGCAGCCCGAATAAGCCCTAGTGGTTTCTATATGGGCATCCTCGCCTAATGCTTTTCTTTTATCGATTATTTAATATCTCTTGTAGTTTAATATATATTTATCTTGTAATTTAAAATAACAGTAAGTGGCAAAAAAAATAAACTAAAACTGAAACTGAACAGTTTTAAGAACAAAGCTTACTGCTGAAGCTTGTCCTCTTTTATCAATTATTATTAATCTATACAATCACGTTTAACCCTTTGACTCCTACACCGGCCAAACCCGGTCGTGCAGAACCACGTCCCTTGTACCACTTGTGACGTCATCAGTTTTAACGCTCGCAGACAACTTTACCATGTAACATGTGTAGGGAGAAGAGATCGTTCAAACTATACCCAAATGAGCACGATTCCGTCAAACAGGCCGGAGAAAACACAAAAAAACCAAGTGACGTTGATCCCAAAATTTGATTGAAAATCTTGTTCCACTACCCACCTACACTTCCTTCCATCTAATCCTACGATCCTATAAGTTTTCCCCAAATCTTTTCCCACCGAAACGAAGACCAGAAAATGCCCAGCAAGAGAGAAAGAAAGTGAGGCACGAAAAGCAAAAGCATGCCCGAACTTTGAAAACTCCAATTAAGCATCAGGAACAGAAGGACGCCAGGAGCTCTACCAGGAAACAGAGTTTTATGCAGTTTTGGTTCTTTTCGGCTAGATTCTGGCCAGAAAACGGCTCAACAAGCTTTAAAAGGTGTTTTTTGGCAAAATGTTCAGGAGCGAAAGGGTTAAGGATGCATGCACTTAATTCCGTATTTACTTTTTGTATCAAGGAAGTTTGCGGTTGCCCTCAAATGGAACTGAATAACAAAGCAAGTATGACTACATCTGTACTGATATCTCCGCTGTCGTTGTATCCTTCACTTTATAGTAATCTTTGGACTCATCCAGTTTGTTGAAATCGAAGTATTCAACCTTCTTCAGTAGCATCTTTTCTACTCGTTCAACCAGATCATCAAAGCTTGGCCGTTCAGAAGCAGTTTCCCTCCAACACTCTTTCATCAAGGCGTAACTGGAAGGGAAATCATAAACAGTAACTTCTCTCCATCCTCCACAGAAAAATAGTGATACAATATAAAGGTGCATAACTTAACCTTTCAAGCTTAGACTCAAGCTACTATTACTAAGTAGTAGCTCTAATCTTTTCTTTAACTGTCATAGTCTTTCGACATTTCAACTTCTTCTGGAAAATTCAGTATGTAGTTCATACGTGCCCTATTTTGTTGGCTTTAGGTTTATATTTCGGTTAAGAATGGTGTGTGTTAGTAATGTTCAGGGGCACCCAACGACAAGTTTCGGTAGATATCTGTTTGGTGGAGGGTAATTCGCCTTAGGCTTTCGGTGTCTAGTAAAGAGTGCACTCGGATTTTCGTAACTAAAACGTGCCCTAAAAGATTCGCAATGGGGAAGTCATAGCCCCTGAGGTTTTCGGAAAGGTCATATTTGTTGTTTTTGCAGTCAAAAACGTCAGCTAGCGTTTTCGGAAAGAAAATAGTTCCCTAGAAAGTCCCTGGAAAGTTAATTTCAGCTAGCATTTTCTCAGCGGAACATTTTGTTCACTACCATTTTCGGGCAAGTAAAATTTCAGCTAAATTCTTGTAGCTGACCAAAACATCACTTATTAAACAAACTTCAAACACAATAATGAACTTAAAAATGCCTTTCTACAGCTTTTGGTTGATTTGGCTCGTTGGGTGCCCCTGAGTGTTTGGCGTGAATTTTGTCCTCGAGTTATGTTCGTGTTGATGGTGGGTGGGGAGGGTGTTGGCTAATGGACAGTACATGACTATCTAACGTAAATGGAACATAACAACTTCCTGTTTGTTTTTCTAGCTGTAGGTAACATTTTGTTTGGCCCATTTTACAATTGCATGCTTAGTGACCTGGCCTTTATGAATGAAGACGAAGCTGGAGGTGATCAGCTTGTTTTGATACAGACCTCACTGCTTTTCTCATGTAAATCATGTTGTTCTTATGCTAACTAGTCCACATTTGTATGAGAAAGATAGAGAGGTTTGTATTAGAACAAGGTCACCTCCAGCCTCGTTTCCATTCATAGGCCCGGTCACTGAGCATACAACTGCCAAATGGGCTATTCAGCAAAGGGTTGAAAGATTCTGATTCTTTCGATTGTTAAAACCATTGAAGCATTAGCCTGTGACAAGCTCTCAATGAGGCCTCACACTATATGGTGCGAATGGTGAGAAGATTGTGGCAGGGGCAGGGACAGGGGCAGGGTGAGTCTGAACACAGCTCCAACTCTCTCGCAGCTGACTTCACTCGCCACTCACCCCTGAAATAAATCTTTCATGAGACCCCAATAGAGGACTAGCCTGTGTGCAACACAGGAAATAGGAGACGTCTGCACGCAGGCTGACAGAGAACTTGCTCCCAGACTATTAAAGCATATGAGGTGATCCCATCATGAATTCACTAATAGCATTTTGCATGGTGTGCACTGTGCTTCTTTCTCTTGTTTTGAAAGTAACACATGAATCCATGCTGTCTCGTGGGGTTACTCATTACTTACAATCACTACCGTGACAGGAGACATAATAAACTCAAACTTACAAAGACTCTGGACAGATGTCAGGCTTATCCATCCGGTAGCCTTCCTTAAGACGCTTCAATATCTCTGTGTGACTTAGCAGTGGGTACGGTGAGCCACCTGGAATTAGTCAATGTCACTGTGTAAGAACATCTCTTCAATTCCGTTTAAAAAAATATGCCCCTCAAAACTTTACTGAAAAGGCTTGTGCTTTGTTCCAAGGAAGGCAACACAAATGTTGTGATATTCACTGAACATAAAGCAAAAGATTCCTTAATGTTTATAATCAAGAACAAAAGAGGGCTTTAATGCTTAACAGGAGGAGAAAAACCTAACACAAGACAAGCTAAATTGAAGACAATTATTATGCACAAACAAGTGATACTTAAAATAAAAGTCAATGAAATGGTCTAGTTGGATAGGAGTCGATAAGGTAAAGCATCTGTCACTATCCATGTTCTTAACAATAAATTGCCTTCTCTTGCACATCTCAACCAGACTACTGGAAAATGGCCTGAAAAATCCTTCTGACAAACAAGTGGAAAAAAACTTGCCGCCAAAATAAAGCACTGTGCTTGGAGAGTTCCTGGGATATGAATGGC
>JAEMWC010000118.1:420000-455000 GCA_016490735.1 Pachyseris speciosa | reverse complement strand
ACATCCGAATTCGTTGCTGGCGAAGTTGAAAGCGTATGGACTGTCTGACCCCGCCTTGAGATTAATGCGATCGTATTTTGATGATCGAGAAAACAGAACAAGAGTTCGCAAATACACAAGTGCTTGGAAAGCTGTCAAACGAGGCTGCCCGCAAGGGTCATCCTTGGGACCACTGTTGTGGAACGTGTATCAAAATGATTTATTCTACACTGGCGTTAAATCTCAGATGTCTGCCTATGCCGATGACCATCAGATCTACTGCTCCAATTCGAATCTGCACATAGCTATTGATAGAATTAAGAAAGATGGGGAAGTTACATCGAGGTGGTGCAAGACCAATGTTCTGCAAGGCAATTATAGTAAATACCAAGCAATGGCTATAGCAAGGGACACACCAGGAGTACCCAACGAACCGCTCTTCACCCTTTTTATCCCTGGCTGGCATTCCCTCAGAACAATCCTTTTGCTTGCTGGTTTAGCGTAATATTTATTTACTTGCTGGCTGCCTGATTTCCAATTCCAGTCCTTGCTGGGAAAATTATTACATTTCTGATCCTGGCAAAACAATTAACAACAGATTTCCGGTTAATTGTTGACAGGAAAATAGGAGTGGTCTTTTTATTTTAAGAGTTGTCAGTTTGTGCACGTCCTTTGTGGTCTTGTGAAAACTTGATGACTTAACAAGTAATTATACGGATTACATTACAGTTCGCTTGTGTTACCGGTATTTGCTCTGTATTTTGCTCATCTGTCATTAAGAGCGGTAACAGACCATTGACATTTTTCGTGGATTCTACCCGCCGAAGAAGCATTCCTTTGAAAGTTGATGTGTTTATTTTACTGTGCTGAGTCTGTTTTCGGGATTTTCTGAAACTTTGGATACCAGGCTTGTTCACTTTCATTGGCCTTTTGGTAAGTATCATTGGCGCAATTTACCGTCTACTTTCTTGAGGCGGTTGGGAAGAAATTACAGAATCGATTTCTTTTCTTATTTTTTGTGTTGCAGAGCCATTTTAACCTGAAGTGGTAAGGGGTCGTGAGGGTCTCCCGCCAGGTGGCTCGATAGTTCCAGCTGAACTAGAAATTGTAGGTAAGGACGACTGTTTTCTAAGTTTTTATTATTATTCGTGCAACATAGACTGACATCGAGAGAATCTGCTCGGCCGGCGGAATTTGAAAATAGTCGATCATCGAAGCACAAGCAACGGTGATAAAAAATGCTAAAGTAACAACTTAAGAAAGGCGGTCGTTTGATACATTAGATGATACCCTGGGTACCAGAGGGTTTTTTTTAACCAAAGTAACATTCTGAGTAATTGTGCTTTAAAATTTATGTAGTCAGTGGTGCCAAAACGCTGAAACGTAATGGCACTGACAGCGACGGAAAAACTCTGGGTCTGATCTGTTACTGTATTTGAACTCCGTTCATGAATTCCCAAAATTTCGGTCCCAAAACAAACATTCACGGTGCGTTTACATACTATGGTGGCCGATAACTGCCATTGAATTTTTCCCAGTGTTTTACAGCAAATCGAAAACAAAAAGAAATTGAAAATCAAATTTAAAATAAATTGAAAAGAAATATCGAGCTAAACCAATTTAAAAGAAAAAAAAGACAAACAAATTTAAAGTGAAAGTGAAAGTAAAACGTAAAGTAAAATAAAACCATTTTAAAATCGAAATGAAATGAAAAGTAAAATAAAATAAAAATTTATTTGGCCTATGCCTGCCCTAGTATCCCAGTATACTTTGCAAAGTGGACTTTGTACAAGGAGAGGGGACTGGGGACGGTTGGGGTTGTCCAAGGATCAAAATGGCTGCATGGAAGAATTTTAAGAACGCAATGAAAGAGAAACGGACTGCAAAACGTAAAGCGCCTTCTCACGACATTTTGCAGAAGGAGGAAATCGTGATTCAAAGATTAAGCCCCGAAGTATCTGGCAAGGCACAGAAATACAGCCGCATCGGTGCACGAGAATTTGTACCTTTCGAGTACGACGAGGTGACATTAGACAACATCAAGAATGCGTGCAGAAGGCACTTTTCCCCAGTCTTAGGGGAACGCCTGGTATGTGATGTACTTGCAGGTGAGCAGGGTCCGTCCTGTAGTTCTTTAGAGCAAATTCCTGACCTGAAAGTTGTACATGTACGATTCATTGAATCAAACGATGGCGATGATCGATATGCAGCTAGTATGACAGGAAACCGTTTGGAACGTGGACAACCGACAAAGCGGCAATACAAGAAGGCAAATACTCAATCGCTGCCAGTTACCAAAGCCCAGAGCCTCTCGGTACTGGAAATGATGAAGCTGGGCAAAGTTGTTAACGAAAAGTCCACTGAGAGAATTGAGCTGTTCAAGTTTGATCTTGCTGACATGGCGTGGTCCAGCCAACCCTTAATGGCAGAATTCAGCATCGCCAGCGATCCTTTCGGCAAAGGGGGTTTAGAGAAGCTTTTAAGGCTACAAGTAAAACGCTAAAACGCTAAAACGCAGTAAAGAGATATTTAAAATCAGCAGTTGACATTATCAAAGAGACAAAGCAAAGTATTGAGCAGCACACAAAGAAGGTGGTGCAAATGCACATGCTGGCCAGGAATTTTACGCAAAAGCTGGAACAAGAATTAAAATAGGGGGATAACTTGGAACTATACGGGAAAACCCTCACATACCATAGAATATACATGGGGCGAATCCAAGGAAAGTCGTGTGAGGAGGAATGGGTTACGATTGAAGAGTACATTGATGGGGAATTCACAAAGTATGTGAACAACACTGGAATACCCTGTAGTGTGGAATCTGATGTTCGGAAGAAATGTGAAAGTCTGGCCCACTTTTCATATGAACGTTCTGGTGAAAACCTCATGGTGGTAGATATGCAGGGCAGTGGGCACTCGCTGTTTGATCCAGAAATTGCCTCTAAGGAATTGGTGGATGGTGAAGAGGTATTGTTTTCCACTGGTAATTTATCAGTTACAGCCATCAACAATTTTATTGAGCACCATACAGAGTGCAATTTGTATTGCACCCTTTTGGGACTTAAGAAATTGTCAAATTGAAATGCACAAACGTTAGACCCTATTTGGTGACATGAAGTCTGGTAGTAACATCAAGCCTCAGCCTTTGAAATTCTACTGAAAAAAAAGCCTAGAACAATTCCTGTTAAGTGTGTGGCAACTGTTAAGCTTTAGTTTCAGGAAAATGCTTCACTTCAGGGCAAGGTTTTGATTTAATGGTCTGTCATAAATTGTTTTCAAAGCAGACTGGTAGGACTCAGAGATCTGAATTGAGAAGAAATCACAAAGGATGTTAATGTACCTTATTATTTGAGCAAAACACAACTTTGAGAGTCTGAAAAGAAACTCCCATGCTACATGCTGAGTCAAACATGGTAACACACACTGAAATCTTAACTGAGTGACTCTTTGCACTAACTTCCTTGATCCAGCTCTCTCAATGGTTTAAAGTTGATAATACAACTATAGTGTACCGTTAAATTGAAAACTTTTAACTCCAAATGGACAGTCTTTTGTTAGAAATTAAGGCTTAAAAATAATGTTACCGGTTGGGTGTTCAGCAAAAACACTTTTGACATTAATTATTTGATGAATAAACTGGGCCGTATAGCCAGGCGAAAATGGGCACAAAAAACACCTCTTTAATATTCCTTTATTACTTTTCAATGTAGAGACTCTTTGAGAAATATCAAAACATGCTTACACCTCTATGAAACTACACAGGCTGCTTATGTATTGTAAGATACATACACAAAGAAGGAAAAAGAGGCAAGTGCCCTGGTTCGCCTAATACTAGCTGCGGCCCTGATTAAGCTTTTAATTTAATATATGATTTTATTTATATTGTACACATGTAATTAGGCTGCTTTGTCAAACTAGATGTTACATGTTTCATTTGTTGGTGTTTTATTCAGAATGACAGTTGATGTTTGCTTATTGGATTTCCCACAATTTTTGTCAGATAGATTACAATAGGAAAAACCAGATAGGAACAAGGACTGAATCAGGTTAAAGTGAAGAACTGGGGTATAAAGGGAAAATATGTCAAATTTGGGGTTGAAATTTTGCAGAACTGATCAGCTTTTTATTGAAGGGTATATATGTTATCAAAATTATTTAAACTTAAAAAACAAAAACAAAAAATAGTGTACAAAACCAACAACAACAGGCATTAAACCTTCTATTCAAAATACATAATATGTACTGTGCTGTCATCTTCAGCTGGCTGTGTTTGCTGGACAGACCCCATGCTCTGAAACTATTTACATGTTCATTACGTTGCTGTTATACAAAGTTATTGTTAAGTAAGTGGAAAAAGGAAAATAGTGTGTTCCAGTTTCTTATTAGCTGATTTATAATATGAATGACAAAAAGATTTGTTCAGATTGAGGATATGTTAAAATTCTGTTTTAAATAAAGATATGCATCTCTACAGTCTTTAGCCTCAAGGTCTTGTACATTGGGAATTAGACGTTCACACTCCAACCTGAAGGCAGGATCAAGGAAGTCATCTTCAACATTGAGAACACCTGACTGTTCAGCAGCTTCCTTTAAATTCTCCTCAGAAACTGGTAACCCTAAAAACGTTTGAAATGCAATAATATTTTCTTACATTTCCACAAGATTTTATACATTCATGTAGGTTGCCATTTCAATTTTCAACGCTAAAAACATCACTCAATAAAGCATATGGTGAATCCTAAAGACAATGATTAACTCTGATTATTCCTGATTTCAATATACAGTGTATATACTGATAGCTGAAGTTGCTGCTTGATGAAGCAATGAAGAGATGCCTCTAATCAAGAAAACATTCGTAAAAACCCCACAAATTTGTTTACTTCTCTATGGACAACCCATTCTACCACAAACTCCTAGTCTTTCCCACAAAATCATCTATGTCTGGGTTTGAAGTGTGAGAACTACAAGCAAATGCACCACATTTGCCCAGGCGTGGGATTGGTTTAGCTTAAAGTGCAACAACACTGAAAAATATCTTGTTGCAGTGAGGAACCCTTACTCTTGTTCTGAATATGTTATGTAATTTTATCCAAATTACCAGATTGTTCCAAATCATATTCTTCTGGGAAGCAATAAATATGGTCAGGTATACCAGCTGGAAGCACAGCATCCTTCTGTGGCCTAATTCGGTGGCAATTCCAGACAGTATCTTTGAATGTATCAAGCTCTCTTTGCATCACTGGGATCATAATAAATGCAAGAAGCATCTTGTGGGTCACCATAAAAAACATTGGCAAAATGTTCCTGCATTAAGGTTTCATAGATAGATAGATAGATAGATAGATAGATAGATTATTAAAAACAATTACATTGCAGCCAAAGGGCTGAATTGAATTAACAACAATAAAGGTAAACTTCTAAAAATCCTATTTACAAACTTGATACAGTATGAAGTTGACAAAACATTGTATGAGAAATTGACTATAATAGCAAAGTACAAAGTACAAAAAATCTATGAAATTTAGGTTTTGAAATAAATGAAATGGAGCTTTGCAACTGCCTGAATTCAAATAGTTTTCAGTTGTCTGCCTTACAGGTGTGATATTTTTAACAGCATTCTTTCATCTAGAGTTCCAGTATGATCCTGTTCAAAAGGTGACCAGGAAGCATTAAATGTTTTAGTTTTAGTTTTATTAGCTTTGCCAGAGACCTGGCAGGGACACTACAACAGCTTGTGCCAATTACTGTAGTTCCATAACTGCAAACCCCTCCCCTATAACCACATTCTAGTAAAGATAAACCATCACACCGGGGACTACATCGCTTACTCTTCTCAAACAGTGCATGGGTTCTTTAACATCCCACAGATTAAGAGCAAGTATTATGAGAGGGGGCCTATGGTTTTTCGTCCTTACCCGAGAAGACTAGTAAGTCCAACCTTTTGCAGATGCATGGTAATAGGCACTATTTGATGAAAGTTATAAGTGCCTGTCATCACCTGTCAGTGGAATGATTCTGGATTCGTACAGGTACTCCAGGTACCAACGACCAATTAATAGGGGATCTGAGTTTGACACCCATATACGAAGCCACAAAAGCTTTCGACTTGCCGTGTCAATGCAACCGTATATTGCGAGAGGATAGGTACTATTTTGATAACCCATCAACTTGTCATGACCGTCAACAGAGTGGACAAAGTTCGGCCCTTTGGTAGTGAAATGTCCTTTCGGTTTCCTTCCCTTTGCACCAACGCCTCGAGCCTCGAGACCTTCTGGATCCAAGTCATACATAACAGCATGGACCAAGTCTCTCGGAACATTCAGTTCATACTTCTGACGAATCTTTTTCTGCATGGCCCGGTATCCCAACAGTTTCCCAGGTCCATCAAGTTCGTCTGCCACGGCCTTCCTAACGTCCTCAACTGTTACGTCCCGGTCACTGTAATAAATTTCAAAATGCCGAAGCCTGCGATCAAGCGAGCGAATGCTCCAAGTATAACAAGGATAATCCTTTTGGACAAAGCTTAAAATTTCCTCTCGTTTGAACAATTGACTGATATATTTCTTTAAATCATTCTTCAGTGTGATATCCTCTTTCCAAGCATCATTGCGGAAATATGCCATATTTTAAAAATTCTTGGACGACCCCAACCGTCACCAGTCCCCTCTCCTTGTACAAAGTCCACTTTGCAAAGTATACTGGGATACTACGGCAGGCATAGGCCGAATAAATTTTTATTTTATTTTACTTTTCATTTCATTTCGATTTTAAAATGGTTTTATTTTACTTTACGTTTTACTTTCACTTTCACTTTAAATTTGTTTGTCTTTTTTTTTCTTTTAAATTGGTTTAGCTCGATATTTCTTTTCAATTTCATTTTCAATTTATTTTAAATTTGATTTTCAATTTCTTTTTGTTTTCGATTTGCTGTAAAACACTGGGGAAAATTCAATGGCAGTTATCGGCCACCATAGTTTACCCATGAATACTTGACTTTCCTATCATTGGTTCATTGATTTTTATGTTAAAATTTTCGTCGCTTTGCACTGATTAGGCTGATCTTTATACCCGCTGCACGTGATGGACTTTCAATAGAGGCGTGCTCGATTAGTACAGTAAGTGATATTTTCCGCTATTTGTCTATTGACTGCAATATCCTTCAATATACCCTTTGCAATATACATTGCGTTACGACACACATAACTTCATTTCAAGATCGAAATGAGCGTAGCATACACATTTGACCTGGCTAGTGATCTCCATTCCGTTCAGGCAATATAGTCAATGGTTCTTTTCACCTTTTCTTTTCACCTTTTCCGGTGAATAAATCCTTGATTTTCTGCGTGAACAAATTAAGTCCCGAATAGCGTCGGAGTTTCGTTGGTTATAAATGCAATTTGTTTTCAGACCTCGAAATATCGCTCATTACTAATTGGGGAACATTTTTTCTTTGCCAAATTGTTAAAAAATCCACATATGTTTTGTGTGTTTGTGGTACTTGCGCGAAATCTGTTTTCCTTTTGAAAGACATTACAAACGACGTCATGGGGAGAATTGTCGAAAAAAAGTAACCATAAAAGTAGGATATTCTTCGATTAACTTATAGCTGAGTTTTTAATTTCCACGTTTCTCTCCTTCTTGTTTTGTATTTTTGTTGTCAGAGGTTTCAGCTATTCTGACATTTGAAGCGGACGCAAGAAAAAAGATGGACCGCGGGTACGTACGTGACCGTGAGTCAACATCGAGTTTGCCCATTTCCTGTAGCCATTTTCAAAGGTGCAAATCTAGAACCACCCGAAATAGTTGGACAAAACTTAATTTTGACATGAAAATATCGTTCTTTGGTATTGGCCCTCGCTGCCACGGGCTTATTCTCAGAATGGACAGACCCTGGGTAGTTAGCGTTTTACGCTGGCACTGTTGGTCGGCAAAAACCATTTCCTGTATCTGAATTTTTTTTTACTCTGCCAAGTGTTAAGGTTGCACAAGAAACGTTACAAGAATGTGTTTGCTGCCTAACAATAAGTATAACGAATGCGGCGATAGAGTATCGAGGATAGGCGATTTCTGTCCATGCCCAAGCTCGCATCAATGGTTAGCCGCGAAGCCACATTCCTTTCTCTAATCGCTTGACAATTTTAATGAAGATACAATACTTTCAGGCGGTTGAAATGAGGTTTTTCGTAGAAGTTCTATAGAAAAGTTTCCGACTACCGGGCATTTAGCCCAGAATGAGATCCTTCCCCGGGCTGCCGCGCAAAAAGCACGCAGCTTAGAACTTTATCTCAAGTGTGAGGCAGAAACCGAGAGCAGTGCAGTAATAAGACAATTCATGTTATTTTTTCTTTAGTCTTTGCTGTTGCAATCTTTGATAGGAAAACATCTTGTATAGAACACTTAGCCACCGAAAAATGAATTGTACGTACGTTCCCTTGACCGATTTTAAGTGACTCAAGTACACAGTGACTGTACAGTCAGCCAGTTAGGCCGTTATATGAAATTAGTCTTGAACAACACAGTCGACGAAGGGATCAAGAAAACGTATACATCTGGAAGGTTCCATATGGAGTTGTCAAAGACCCTTCTGCAGAATGATGTCAACAGTCTCCCGCCGCGTGTGTAGAGGTGGAATTTGTATGGTATAACTGGAGGTGAAGTGTCTCGCATGTATGTAAATGAAAATTAAGGCCGCAGGAGATCGTACAATAATTCTTTTGTACAGTGTTTGTACTACCTGCAAGATATACCAGAAATCGTTGCAAACATTCTCAGTGGTTAGGTCTAACTTTGAAAGGGTGCGAACTTTGCGTTTCTTGCAGACTTTGCTGTAGGCTTTTTCAACTAAACTACTTCGTAGAAATAGTGGGTGTGTTTGCGACCTTTTGCAGTGATTTGTTGCAAGCGCAAAAAACTATTCGAAAAGGACGCCAACCTTGTCTTTCTTGCACACTTTGCAGTGAGGTCTTTCGAACTACTTGGTAGAAATACCGGGTTTGTTTGCGAGCTTTTGCCGTGATTTGTTGCAAGCGCCAAAAATTATTCGAAAAGGACGCCAACTTTGTCTTTCTTGCACAGTTTGCAGTGATGTCTTTCGAACTACTTGGTAGAAATACCGGGTGTGTTTGCGAGCTTTTGCCGTGATTTGTTGCAAGCGCCAAAAATAATTCGAAAAGGACGCCAACGTCTTTCTTGCACACTTTGCAGTGAGGTCTTTCGAACTACTTGGTAGAAATACCGGGTTTGTTTGCGAGCTTTTGCCGTGATTTGTTGCAAGCGCCAAAAATTATTCGAAAAGGATGCCAACCTTGTCTTTCTTGCACAGTTTGCAGTGAGGTCTTTCGAACTACTTGGTAGAAATACCGGGTGTGTTTGCGAGCTTTTGCCGTGATTTGTTGCAAGCGCCAAAAATTATTCGAAAAGGACGCCAACTTTGTCTTTCTTGCACACTTTGCAGTGAGGTCTTTCGAACTACTTGGTAGAAATACCGGGTGTGTTTGCGAGCTTTTGCCGTGATTTGTTGCAAGCGCCAAAAATAATTCGAAAAGGACGCCAACTTTGTCTTTCTTGCACACTTTGCAGTGAGGTCTTTCGAATTACTTGGTAGAAATACCGGGTGTGTTTGCGAGCTTTTGCCGTGATTTGTTGCAAGCGCCAAAAATAATTCGAAAAGGACGCCAACGTCTTTCTTGCACACTTTGCAGTGAGGTCTTTCGAACTTCTTGGTAGCAATACCGGGTGTGTTTGCGAGCTTTTGCCGTGATTTGTTGCAAGCGCCAAAAATTATTCGAAAAGGACGCCAACTTTGTCTTTCTTGCACACTTTGCAGTGAGGTCTTTCGAACTACTTGGTAGAAATACCGGGTGTGTTTGCGAGCTTTTGTCGTGATTTGTTGCAAGCGCCAAAAATTATTCGAAAAGGACGCCAACTTTGTCTTTCTTGCACACTTTGCAGTGAGGTCTTTCGAACTACTTGGTAGAAATACCGGGTGTGTTTGCGAGCTTTTGCCGTGATTTGTTGCAAGCGCCAAAAATAATTCGAAAAGGACGCCAACTTTGTCTTTCTTGCACACTTTGCAGTGAGGTCTTTCGAATTACTTGGTAGAAATACCGGGTGTGTTTGCGAGCTTTTGCCGTGATTTGTTGCAAGCGCCAAAAATTATTCGAAAAGGACGCCAACTTTGTCTTTCTTGCACACTTTGCAGTGAGGTCTTTCGAACTACTTGGTAGAAATACCGGGTGTGTTTGCGAGCTTTTGCCGTGATTTGTTGCAAGCGCCAAAAATAATTCGAAAAGGACGTCAACTTTGTCTTTCTTGCACACTTTGCAATGAGGTATTTCGAACTACTTGGTAGAAACACCAGAAATATGTTCAAATTAGAAAAAAATCCAGCAGGTGTGCTTGCTAGCTTTCGCAGTGATATGTTGCGAGCACTAAAACTACTCAGGGAATGGATGCGGCACGAAAAGGATGCGAACTTTGTGTTTCTTGCACACTTTGCAGTGAGGTTTTTCGAACTAATTGTTAGCAACCGGATGTGTCTGCGGCCTTTCGCAGTGATCTGTTGCAAGCTCCAAAGTTATTTGAAAAGGGTGGAATTTTTTCAGTTTTGCAGAGCGATGGTTTCTGATTGCTTGTATGATTCGGTATTATGATTGGCTATAATGCTTGTCTTAGGTAGTTATTTCATCATTTTTTGCAGCTCTTCCTATTGATCTTTCAAGTGATTTGGCGGGGTGAAGGGATGTCGCATTTCTCCAGGCACATGTAAGGAACAGGAGGATCGAGTCAGCCTAACACCTAAAAATCGGAAATGGCATAGCATTTTCCGAAAATAAAAAGGTGCAAGTAGTGTGAAATTTTAATTGTTATATGGATTGTGATATGGATTCGTTTCCATTTTCTACCTAACAGCAAATGTGGTTTTGGTTATCCAAATTTCGTCATTGGCTAAAAACTTTCTCGCGAAAGTTAAACGCGGAATCACAACAGCACGAAATCTTTCTTGAAAATAGTTTTTCATTGGATTTGATTACAAAGAAAGTATGAACATTAAAAGCTGGAAAAATGAGCTGTGACCGTTTATGGTCACAGGTGAACTTAATCCAGCGACAGCTTTTAGGACAATAACGGTTGCCCGAAGATGCAAGCCAAGAAAATATTTGAAACATAAGGCTCTATCTTCCCCCTTGAGATCAGGCTCTTCCATCTCGAGGTGAGTAAAAAGTATGGTACTTTGTTTATAATGGTAATGACAACTAAATATAGGTTTCTCTAAACCAAGATGTCTATATTATTGTGTTTTTGCTGGCAAAAAATCAGAAAAACAAAGAAAAATAAAAACGACAACAAAATCTCGTTGCTGGAAAAAAAAATTCGTCTCCTCAAAATGCTGGGAAAATAGACTTAAAAAATACTCCCTGGCTGGGAAAAAGAAACTGGTAAGACGGGTCCTGGCTGGCAGCTACAAATGTCAGTTTTATTGCTAGCTGGCTCTGGAGAGCGGATAAGTTTTTCCCACGGAAGTTAACAATTAACCAGAAATCTGTTAGCAGACGCTCACAAATCATTTTAGCCAAAAACGGTTCAATTCTAAAAAAAATTGTCGTTGGGTACTCCTGACACACAACAAATGGAGTTAGTGATTGATGAATGCAGAATTAACTTTACCGATGCATTCAAACTGCTAGGCGTAATTATTGATAAAGACTTGAATTTCTCGCAGCATATATCAGAGGTCTGTATAAAGACCAGTAAAATGATTGGTGCTCTACAAAGGCTAAAGAATCTAATCCCGATGAACGCAAAACTACGGATATATAAAACTGCAGTTTTACCCCATCTCACATACTGTAGCTTGGTGTGGCACTTTTGTCGTGCAAGTGACATAAACAAACTAGAGAGAATTAATGAGAGAGGACTACGTACAGTCTTCAAAGATCGAGTCTCTCCCTAAAGTTACCTTCTTACACACGCTGGAATGACTAGTCTATATAACATGAGATTACAAGACATCGCATCTTTATGTTCAAAATCAGGAATAGATTACTGCCCTACAATGTACTGGAACTCTTCTCGCCATCGCCTTCGAACTACAGCCTGAGGAACTCGGACTTTCATGTTCAAAGGGTAAAAACTGTTAAATACGGAAAGCATTCCCTGAGATTTTTTTGGGCTATTTTTATGGTCAAAATTGAGCACTGATGAAGGACAGAAACGAGACCTCTTTAAGAGCGGATGTCTGTAAACATCGACCAGAGGTAGGAATTATAAAAATTTCGGAAAATCCGAAAAAAAATATGTGGACTACCCTAGGTATTCTATTCATGAAAATATAAATTTTACTTTCATCGGATGAATATTTTGGTCATATGGATAGTGTCAAGTTCGGGCGCTTTGTAACCTCTGCCAGATCGCTTTTTCGAGGCCCTAGATCAGGCTACGGAAAGAGTTCGATTTGAATCTAATTGAAATATCATTCAAGCCAAAAAGCTTCTTATCACATTTAAGAGGTTTGAAAACGCATTTTGAGTGGTCGTGCCCTTGAATTGGTTGCGACTAGAATATCTTACAGATTTTTAAATATTTACAAAATTTTGAGGATTTCGTGGGAGTAAAATTTTGTCGAAATTCGAAGGCCAAAAATCACACCCGGTACCTAATTTCAAACAACAAAAACCATTCTACATTAAAAAGCAATCTCAAAGCTTCCAAAATATGTTTTTGAAACTTTGGGCAACATATGAAATGAATTTTTGGGAACGCGAAATTCACGGAGCACTTGAGTGAAATTTGACCCTTCTGACTTGACAGTTTTAAGGTTCGGCGCGACACAAATCAATACTCAAACAAATATTTCAGCCAAAATAAGTGTAATTTAGGCAATGTCAAGTCTTACAGTTATACATACATGCTTCATAGACATTGAATACAAAATTTACAACAAATTTCAGCCGAAAAGAACTCATATCCCAGCTTTTACGTACTAAACTTGCCTCGCCAAATAAATGCGAACATGCACTCGGCCAAGTTCTTAACACTCAAAGCCAATAGTTCAAAATCTACACCAAATATCTATCCTGTGTAGTATATAATCAGGTGCACGATATGTTTGTTTGTACCTTTTTTCCTTGTTCGTCCTCATTTCCGCAAATACTACCAGCGAAAATCGACGTGTCACGAGTCTTGTGGAGGTGCTGTTGCGTGATTCGAAATTGTGTTGCATAACATAACAAACGGAGATCGAACCCAGGACCCGGGACACAGGCACTTCGTCTGCATGAGCTTGTTAGGAAAAAATAAATTCTAGATTGAAAAAAAAATATATATGTAAATCACAATATAACACTGATTACCTGAACTCGGCAGACTTCCCCTGCTCACTTGTCTGATGCCTTTTTTCTTGCAGTACAGTAGTCTTTATAGATCGTTTTCATCGTCACGCAAAAAAACCCGGCGTACAAGAATAAATTCCGAAACCGTTCCATGAAAGAAGCCAAGAAAATGAGATGCGACAAAAGACTAGCAAATGGGCAATTTCACAAGCCTCAGATCTGTGTGGTACACCGTTTCTGAGTTATCTGCCTAAACTTTTTTCACGCAACTTTGTAATTGTATGCAGACGCCATAAACACTGAAGTAAGAACATGCACAAGTAAAGTACCCAAAATCAACCAGTACAGTGTACATTAACTTATGCGATAAAGGGGTTTTCTTTTTGTTTCTGAGCTACTATACATATACATATTCGAATTCTTGAAATGTTTTAACTGCTGAAAATCATAAGGGAAAACTATTTTTCAGCCATACAGCTGACCTATCTTGGTCACGCACTATGAAAATTTCCGTTCTTTAAAAACTAAAGACGCTAAGGAACTGAAAACTCGAGAAAATAGTTATTTGTAACCTGATGTAAATAAAAACTCAGAAAACCTTGCTATTTTGATTTTAGACTTTGATGACGTCACGGTAGGAAAGTAAACCACGCCCTGACTCGGAGCACTAATTCGAACTGTAACTTTTGCCGACAGCGCCATCCGATACCAGAATCCTGGCGGTGCTTCGGGCAAATCGACATTTCAAAGCTCGAGTCATGAAATTAAAATATCCCTGGAATAAAAATGAAAATAAACATAATGGGAACTGCAATTTAGGTATATCAGGAGCGCATGGGTATATTCATCACCCGACTGAGGAAATATTGCAAGAATCGCTTAGGGACTAGGGTAACGCTTATCTTCTTTCCGGTGCAGTCGATGTCCGCCTTCGCATTCCAAGACGCGAGAGACAATAGCAAAATTCATTCCAAAGAGAGAGGTTTTTTTTCATCAAAGAGGGGAGCAGATGCTTATTGCTTTGATAGCTGATCGTTCATAGCACGAATTTTGCCAGCAAAGGAAGTAAAGGTAAAATTTATGGGCAAAATGTTATAATCACACGATATATTTTCAGTCCCAAGTTTATTCACAATCCTCAAGACATGCTCAGGGATCCAGCCTTGTTTTATTTCCAGCTCCTTTGGGAATGAGTGCAAAGTGTGCTGGTTCCCTCAGCATGTTATCAAATATATTTTTATTCGCAGGCTACCTTGTCTTACCGGGGACTACCGTAGAAGTACGAAGTCCCTTATTCTAAAACAGCAAAATAATCCTCATGAACAGCTCTCATAATACAGAATATCAGCCCCTTGAGTCTAAAAGTTGACTTTTTTCAGAACTAAGTTCCGGTTGTATGTTGTATAGAAGTTGGGTATGGAACTGAAGAAAGCGTAAAACCGGGTCGGGTAAAAGATTTTTCTTCAATCCTACAGCGTATACCTTCATCTCAGTATGCTGTGGGGACTGGCCATTAATTATTTCAGAGGAAGAGTGCAAAAAATAAAAATAAAATAAAACTGAATTTCTCGGGGAATGTGCATGGATATTCCTTATCTTGGCCAATCAGCAAGCACTTCATTTCTGATTGCTCTTTCACTTGATAAAATACCAAAAAGATCAGACCGAGGGCAAGGAAATCGCATGTTGAGTGTTATACATTAGCTCTAGCTTGCAGAAAAGCGTTATACGCTTATGACACCCGTTGATTAATAAATCAAGTTATGAGGCAATAGGTAAACCTATTTGTTTTTACCTGCCTTGCAACTCCGGTGCGCGCGTGCACAACACCATACATAGTACAGCTTATTAAACACGAGAGTAAAAAGAAGGCGTGTCTCAACCTTACCAACCATCGCTAATATCAGCTCTGCTTCCGTCTTCAAACCACAGTTAGCAATACTGACTTGTAGGGTGTCTGTGAAGTGGAGCTCAATTGACTCTGATACGCACGTACTCAGTGTGCCCGGGTATTTGGTACTTGAACCGCACTTTCCCCAAACCAATGCTCCATATTCGCATGCTGTATCGTCCACATTAGCGAGCAGATGTGTTCTAGCTGGCAATGAAGCTTTCTTATTTTCAATGGTAGAGAAAACTATATACCACGAAACTACGCTACCAAAATGCATACCGCAAGCACAAGATTAGACTGTATTGGGACGTTGTTATTTGTGCACATGCTTTATACAATGAGGTGTTAAAAAAGTATTGCACAACGTATTAGGTTATCTCCTCATCTGATAGACAATCAGGACAAATAAAAAAGTGCTTAACTAAAACAAACAAACAAAAAGAACAAATTATTTACATTGCACCAGTGGATTGTTTGACACGTTCGAGGACAGGAATCTGTAATCATGGTACAACGGCAACGTATGAGAATTTGAGCTTAAGCTCATTCCATTGGCGCAACTATAACATGTAGATCAGTAATCGAATTTTTTTCACAACTCGGAAATAAAACTGAAGTAGCCGGATCTCCTTGCGGTTCATGTTATGGACAGCACAATCTCGACTCACGCAACAGCTGTTTCACGAGACGCGTGACACGTCCGCGAGCGTGCGGGGATTTCGCTGTAGTTTTTGGATCTTTTTGTAGAAATGAAGACGAACAAGGACAAAAGGTACAAACAAACATATCGTGCACCTGATTATATACTAAGCAGAATAGATATTTGGTGTAGATTGTGAACTATTGGCTTTGAGTGATAAGAACATGACCCAGTGCATGTTCACATATATTTAGAGAGGCAAGTTTAGTACCTAAAAGCTGGGATATGCCGGAGTACTTTTCGGCTGAAAATTGTTGTAAATTTTGTATTCAATGTCTATGAAGCATGTATTTATAACTGTAAGACTTGACATTGCCTAAATTACACTTATTTTGGCTGAAATATTTGTTTGAGTATTGATTTGTGTCGCGCCGAACCTTAAAACTGTCAAGTCAAAAGGGTCAAATTTCACTCAAGTGCTACGTGAATTTCGCGTTCCCAAAAATTCATTTCATATGTTGCCCAAAGTTTCAAAAACATATTTTGGAAGCTTTGAGATTGCTTTTTAATGTAGAATGGTTTTTGTTGTTTGAAATTAGGTACCGGGTGTGATTTTTGGCCTTCGAATTTCGACAAAATTTTCCTCTCGCGAAATCCTCAAAATTTTGTAAATATTTAAAATTCTGTAAAATATTCTAGTCGCAATCAATTCAAGGGCACGACAACTCAAGATGCGTGTTCAAACCTCTTAAATGTGATAAGAAGCTTTGTGGCTTGAATAATATTTCAATTAGATTCAAATCGAACTCTTTCCGTAGCCTGGTCTGGGGCCTCGAAAAAGCGATCTGGCAGAGGTTATAAAAGCGCCCGAACTTGACAACATCCATATGACCAAAATATTCATCCGATGAAAGTAAAATTTATATTTTCATTAATAGAATACCTAGGGTAGTCCACATAATTTTTGCGGATTTTCCGAAATTTTTATAATTCCTACCTCTGGTCGATATTTACAGACATCCGCTCTTAAGAAGGTTTAAAGCAAATTTAAGGAGAAAAGATCTGAGCAAATTGGTTAGTGATAACGCGTGCAAAGGGTGCCACCTGTGTAACTCATAATTCATAAACAGAAATTATTATAACTAGTAGAGTCGATATATTATAAAATTGTATATATAGTTTTTATTGCATATGTGTATTTTCGAAGTATATTGAATATTGTGTATATTTGAACTAGTTTTAGAATAGTTAAATTTTATCATCCTATAGTATTATGTGTATATATTTATCATTAATAAGTTATTTAAGTAGTGTCCCCGATTAGTAGGCCTGAGGGCAAGCTAGAAGATTAGACACTCAAATAAAGTTGTTGATTGGTTGATTTATTGATATACTTTGCAGCCATAGGCTAAATTACGTATATATAACTATTAAGATATATAATATATATATATGGATATAGCAATAGTATGCTAATAATGAGAAAATTAATAAAGCTAAAAAATGATATTACTGAGATTATATAACTACTCTTTATGAGTATGACCTTTGTAGGATTTCAATGATTTCAGGCTTTATTTACACGGATGCACTGTGATGTAATAAAACAGTTTCTTGCTCTGTTGGTCTTAAAATTGATGTTAAAAGTTTGAAAAACATTTCACTATAAAAAATTGCGATAAGATATTACTAAAAAACATGATAAAAAGATAAAAAGGTAAAAAGGTAGTTCGACGACGTTTCGACGTTAACTTAACGCCATTATCAAGTCAAAAAAAAAGATAAAATTTTTGGGCGTATAAATACTAAAAGAACAATAGTTGATTAAGAAGTGTAACAGAAATAAATATATTAAACTAGACAAAAAGTTTAGCACGTATGGAGTCCGTTTGCACGTTGAGATTAGGTTTGAGTTTCTTGATGAAAAGCATCTCAAACACTAAACAATCAAACTTGCTTTGACATTTCTTAACGATCTTGAAAAGGTTTTCATCAAGTTTGATTGTTTAGTGTTTGAGATGCTTTTCATCAAGAAACTCAAACCTAATCTCAACGTGCAAACGGACTCCATACGTGCTAAACGTTTTGTCTAGTTTAAGATAGTTATTTCTGTGAATGATATATGAAATAAATCATACATGAACTGCGGAAATGAAATCAAATGAAGAATGATCCTCGCAGTTGTGAACGCAATTTATGCAATTGCGAAAAGAAGCTTCTTTTCGCAATTGCATAAATTGCGTTCACAACTGCGAGGATCATTCTTCATTTGATTTCATTTCCGCAGTTCATGTATGATTTATTTCATATATCATTCACACTCATTTCTTTCACGGGAACATATGAACCCACAATTGACCTGCTCCCAACGTCAGTGGCTTCATAGTTCAGTTGATTAGAGCATCGCACCGGTAATCGCGAGGTCACTGAATTTTTTTCAGGCTTCTTTTCGCAAATTGCATAAATTGCGTTCACAACTGCGAGGATCATTCTTCATTTGATAGTTATTTCTGTTACACTTCTTAATCAACTATTGTTCTTTTAGTATTTATACGCCCAAAAATTTTATCATTTTTTTGACTTGATAATGGCGTTAAGTTAACATCGAAACGTCGTCGAATTACCTTTTTACCTTTTTATCTTTTTATCATGTTTTTCAGTGATATCTCATCGCAATTTTTTATAGTGAAATGTTTTTCAAAGTCACTTCTTTTCCGTATGTTAAAAGTTTGGGCATGCCTAAAGGCATAGTTCGGGCTCTATAAAGATGGTAATAACTTTTGTAGGCGGTAACTCTTATCCTCTAAGATTGCATCGAAAAGTGAATGACACAGATTATTATGATGGACTTCTAATAACTCTATATTGACTGATGACAAGGCATTTACATAACCCATTCTTGGGCAAATGGTGGAACATACTTTCTTTTGGACCCGTTCTAAATCGTCAATTACATATCTAGTAAGCGAGGAGTGATACACCGGAACAGCATAATCACAAACTGACCTGATGCAGCTTGTATAAAACAGTAAAAAAAGAGTTCAACTGCAGATATTAGGATCTGGCAGTGTATTGTCTGGAACTAAGTTTGGTCAAATTTTGAAGGGAAATCTCTGCCTGAAATAGCAAGTTATGATTTGTGGGAACAATAAAAAATTGGGGTCACTAAGCTCATTTTTAAGTTATCATCATTTAAAACTAAAATTAGGGAGGAGTGATACACTAGTTGGAACAGCATAATCACAAACTGACCTGATGCAGCTAGTATAAAACAGTAATAAGTAAGCCTGCAGGACGTTTGCACGTTTGAGTTGGGTAAAAAAGTCCAGGCGTTTGGACGCTTTCATTTTGACCTCCAACACGTGCATGTTCCACATTAGGTCACTTGTAATTGTGATGCCCAGCAATTTTGCCTTCCCACGATTTCCAAAGCTTGACCATTAACATATAATATGCAGCTCTTTGCATTCATCACTAGTGAGTTGAAATCTGTTGTTATGCGACTAATGATCTACACGGTCTACCAATAGCTGTGCATTGACAACCTTTGACACAGTTGTGTCATCTACGTACTTCCATAAATTTGTACAGCTAAATCATTGATGGTAATAATGAATAACCATCAGGGACCTAATTTAGTCCCCGGACTGAGGGACCCCGGAGGGGACTAGTCCCCACTCCCAGACACATCCCTCTGCGAGTTTGATTCTCTCATAATGGTTGCTAAGAAAATTGATGATCCAATTAATTAAGCGGGATGGCCAAATGCAGACCGCATTGAGGTTTTGGTTGAATTTCGTTTTTTTCATTGTAGCCAAAAATTGCAATGATTTCTTTTAAGTTTCCTGTATCCCGTAGGAAGTCAAGAGAGAATGGTTCGATTTCATTTGCTCTCAAGAAAATCGTGCAATTTCATTGGCTTTTCATCATCATGGAATCACGTGCCAGGTCAAGGTGGAAAACTACTGTGAGAGTCTTGGGGAGTGGTAGAGAGAAAGGTTTTAGTTATCCGCAAGGAATATCAAATTTCAAATAAAAAATGTCATCTGCTTGTTGCCTGGGTGAATTTTCACGATAGCAGTATGCCAGTCTTAGAAGGGAAACACAGCTTTTTGAAACAATTAATCCGAAGAAAATGTTGTAAGGAACACTCGACAGCTAGAACAGTGGAAATTGGTCAGTTCATAGCAGAAAAGTCCCTCTCCGAGGACAGATTGTGGTTTTAGTGAGGCAGATGAATTTGGATCTTCCCGGAAAAATCACAACAACGGTAATGAGATTATGTACCGCACATATCACATAGTTTCATGGCAGTTTACAATGATTCTCTGGGGTGAGATCGGACGTCAGCCTGTAAAGGCGCCTCTGGCAGCCGCTATCAGTCCATATTTGATCCCACCCGCCCACCCAGCCCACACATGAATGTCAAAGACAGAATTTTAGACTTTCTCTGAATCGTTTGCTCACTTCTTCGATCCACCTTCCCAAAAATTACAGGTTGAATGTGAATTTTTACGGTGCTTTATCTTAAACTCACCGATTCTTTCTATTCAAAGCAATTTTAGCAAACTTTGCAAGAAACGGGTCAAATGAATTGCGCTTCAAAGTAACTGGTAAGATTTACTTTGCTCGCCTTCGCGTACATTTACTAATTAAAGGCGTTTGCTTTTTAGGCATAGATACGGGCTGAATAAATCTTTTTATATAGGAAAACTTATTGTCTGTTTTTGTGTGTCTTTTTTTTTTCACAGAATTTTTTAATTTTACTCAATCTATGTCAACAAACCAAAATCCTAGCAAAATCCTAGCTGATCAAAATCAAAATCCTAGTTATCACAAGTTGGAAATCTCGAGCTCATGATCTAATTGTTTAATATTTGGTTGGTAAAAAATCGCTAAGACATCACACCAGCCCGGTGTAAAATAATATAATTATATAAAACATGCCAGTGGTAACCAAAAAAAGACCTCAAAGCACCCTTTCAGAATGCCAGACTCCTTTTTTAGGTGCTTTTACGTTTTCATCAAGTTAATTAAGTAAACCCAAATTTTAATTAACACATTTTTTCTTCAAGGTACAAGTTACACCGTTAGTAATACTGTACTAAATCCATGTTTGTATTTCCTTTTTTGGCTGCTCCTTCAAACGGATTGTGACTCTCGCTAGCCATTCAAAGTTTAATGCTTATATAGATGAGCACATCCCGCGTGAATGCCTCCAGGTATCTTGCTATACTTAAAGGCAGGGCAAGAGATTTCAGTTTACTGATCAATATAGAATGGTCAATTAAGTCAAAAGCCTTTCTACAGTAAAGTTCTAAAATACAGTTTATGTACAAAGACTAAAAGAAGACATTACGTTAAAAGCTAATTACAATACAAAATTAATAAGAGAAGCCACTTACATCTATTACAATAAAAAAACCTTTTGTGCGGCGGCAGTATGTGACTGTATATATTTGGCTTTCATTGTGTCAAGGCACGGGCAGCTCATTAAAAATGTTTGCTCCACTAAAAAGAAAGGTGATTTTCTCAAAATTTGATTTCACCCTACAGGTGTAGGTAACAATATCCTACTGCTTTGCCTTGTAAAATAGCCATGAATGTTAGAAAAACTGGTAAAAAAAATTATAAAAATAAATTGGAGCTAATGAATTCAGACGGAGAAAAAGCTTGGTCTAATGAAAATTTGAATTAAATAATAGAGAGGGGTAAATTCATATTGTCATTTAATGAAGATTATAAAGATGATAATATCTACAGCATTTAAGCACACTTGCACTAAATTGGAATTAAACAAAAGACATTTGTACTTATTAATAAACAGCATCAGTCAAGTGACTGTGTAGCTTAAGTGAATCCAATTAAACATAAACAAAACAGCATTATTACTAGCTTCTAGCAGCTGGGACTAAAGGCCAGCTGCCATTGCGTATGCATGATCGAACAATTGGCAAATACAAAACAGTAATGGAGCCAATTAAAATCTTTGTTTATTTACCATATTGTTGATATGAGTTGCTATTACCGGTATATGGAACTGTTACATTTTTTCTGGAACAAACCTTTGACTGAGAAGATCTTCATCTGGCAAATGAATATCATTTCAAAGTATGGTACTTCATACTCACCATGCAATTCTTTGACAACAACAGTCCTCTCCTCTCCATACGAATGGAGCCAGTCTTGCTCATTAGCAAAGTACTGTAGACCATCCGTCAGTTTCACTTTCTTGACTCTTCCAAACGCTCCCTGGCCTAGTTCCTCAATGAATTCTGTTCTGATTGGGGGTATTTCGCTGGCATCCAACAATTGAATGTCCCTGCCACTCCTAATAGGATTAAAGTAAACAAAAAATTCTCTCAATCTTGCCCATAATACATAATGTATAACTCAGGGAAGTCAAACTGCACATCCTTACCGATTGCACTTTCATTTTCAAATTATTTGATCTGTGAAGTTTATAATGCCATGAAAATGTACACTAAAGTCGTCTGAAATTATACCTTATCTGTGAGCATATCTTCTTTAGTCCACTCCTTTAAATATAACTATATACTAGCAAGGAAACTATTAGTCTGGTACGCTTCCACTATAGCACCTTACTTATGCCATACCAAATAAATGTGCTAACCTTCTTGTACGTCGTTGTCTCTTTTGGTAATACACAAAGCCAATAACAAGCAGGAGGACAACCAATGATGAACCACCAACAGGAAAGACTATCTTCAACAATACTGTTTCAAACAATACATCACCAAAGCTTATAAGATATGCTTATAACACAATTTGTATGAGAACTCACAATTAATTGCATTACAACTGTGCCACCATTTCCATGAAGTTAACCGTCTTTAGAGTGGTGAGACAAACATTACCGTGTTTTCACCTAGAACGTTAAGAGAAAACAATATCTCACAAAACTTTCCACGAATATTTGTTTATAGAACAAGGGATTGTATGTACTTTTTAAATCCTATTTTCACAATCCTCCCCTTGCAGATCTAAATTCGACCTCTTACGAACCTTTCGAGTACAACTCAGAAGGCACATTACAGTATAATGTGACAAAGTGACAGTTAGATTTCCCCAGAAATGCCACGAAGAAATAGAATCCCATTTGAACACCGGAAAAGGATAGTCGGGGCCTTTGAAGATGCCAACAAAGACTACGTAAGGTGATTCCTTACATTTGCATCGCACATCCTTACTGCGCATAATTTATAGCGTTATTTAGCACGTGCTCGTGCACGTGCACATTGAAAACATGGCGATTTGCCTTGAAATTGAGTTCTGTGAGTTGAAAAATGGCTATAGCTCACCAACGAGCACGGGCACCCCACCTTTTTTTTCCAGTCATTGTAACTAATCATAAGCTTTGCGTGAGAAAAGACTGATCTGATTTCTGTTGCTGAAAATTGAATAAATAAGAAAATAGCTATTATACTGTGGTCTTTTCTACTTGCAGGTTAGTGACCATGTTAAGAAATTTGGTTCAAATTTTAAATTAAGGATTGAGCTTTCTGTTTAAATCAAACTTAAAATGTTTATTTGTGTCCAACATAATATATGAACTGTAGTTTGATGCCTGTTCTGATGAGTTTTGGTTCACAAAGATTTTACAATAACTTGAAATACGTTCTTACAATAAGCATCAAATAATGCCAAAATGGGCATTTTCAATGCCTCACAGCTCCTAAATTAGCATGGGCACCCCCCTTTTTTATTTCAAAACTGAAGTTCTCATACGATAAATATTCAGTGAACAAAGTTTGAACAAAATCTATTGTCACTTTTATTTCAGAGGAATTACCTTAATAGTTGCAGATACAATTGGAATCAGCACATCCATAGCCAGAAGTATTGTGTCGAGATATGGAAGGGAAGGCAGAATCGCAGAAAGACCACAAGGCCCAAACCATGTTAGGGTACATAATGAGATGAGAGACTGCCTCAATGAAATTTTGAACGAAAATTGCTTATTGACGCTAACACAGCTTAATTAAGAGTTGAGACAACACCTTCTTTGAAAAACTAGAATCTGTGACCGCACTGTGGCAATAACCCTAGAAGGAAATTGTTCTTTCATGTAAAACTTGCCAGGCCTGTTCCTGCGGAAAGAAACCGTCCTGATGTCATTCAGAAATGACTGGACTATGCCAACTGGTTCATGGGCCATGCAATGGTGAACCACAGTATTTTCATAGACGAATGTGGTTACAATATTTGGACTGCAAGAAGTCACGGAAGAGTAAGAAGAGGGGAACGGGCGTATATACAGGTCGGTGGTCAGCGAAGAAAAAATGTTACTGTCTCAATGGCCATTTCACCCACCAATGGTCTGGTTTTCTACTCTGCAGTTATGGGTGGGATGTATACGCAAAGATTTGATGTCTTATTGGCACAAACAAGACTAAACCTCGATCCTGACGAACATGTCATCTTAATTTATGACGGAGCACCAGCCCACTATATTCCTGCTATTCCCGGTCCCAATACAGAACTAAAAAAGTTACCACCCTACAGTCCATTCTTGAACATTTTAGAACAAGCAGTAAGTTCCTTGAAAGCAGCAATCATAGCAGACATCAGCTGTCCTCAGATACAGGAACAAATGAATAACATAGAAGAAGCAAGATGCCAGGGAATTGCTCTGGGAAATTATCACACTCAGTTGATGCCGCAAGCCCTACAATGGAATATTGGTACCATTACGGCAGCTAAATGCTGACAATGAGTCATTTCATGCAAACATATTTGCCATGATGCCTCACTAGTCACGCAACAAGAGGCATGAATGCTTCTTCAAAATGTTATTATGGCTGTAATGTTTGTCTTCCCGCACTAAAGATTGTTAACTTCATGGAAATGGTTGAATAATAATGCAATTGATTGTAAGTCCTCATTCAAATTGTGTTATTGAAAGTCTTTTGTTGAAAAAGGATTGTTAAAAATGCAATTGATTGTCGATTTAGGACAACAATTTTCTTTAGGCAAAAATGAAAATACAAATAAAGCCAATGAAGATCAAAGGAAGGTATAGTTTATCTTTTGATGATTCTGAATGTCAATACATATGCAAATGTTATTCTTGAACGTTCCTTTTACGCAAATGAAGATAATACTGGTGTTAATGAGAGTATATTGACCATAAATGAAACAAATTTGGACACAAATGAATCAATATTTTCTTTAAATGAACAGCAAAAGGTGTAATAATTATTATAAATATAGACCCTTTTTTATAATGGCGCCAGACAAATTATTCTTTCATTGCTATGGTAATTAGCCTAAGTAGCCTCATTAGCATTTGCAAAATGAAATAAGTGAGGTTAGTAAGCCTAATTAACATACATACAAAATGAAAGAGGCCTATTGACTTGAAGTTCGGCAAGTTCACTTCACCCTCTTGTCTTGACTTAGACACTTACTCAACAATGGTAACCCTAGTAACCACGATACATATGGTAAGCTGAGTCGACTCAAGGCTAAAGGTCTCCGCAAAGATCCTTCCACTTTAAGGAAGATGTTTAAAACTGAGAGGACAATTATTTGTTCACACTATACGGTACAGTCAGAGTGAATTTCTCCTGTATTCCATTCTTTTCAAAACTAAAAACAAGAGAAAACGTTTGAGTCTATTCATCAGTGTCCCTTTTTTGATTCGTTCTAGGCTGCTTTATATACCAGTTTAACCAGCTGCAGCCGTTCTTTAATTAAAGGATCAACTCAATTCCACTTTCAAGCGGATTACGGGAAAATAATCTGGGGATGGCACACAACTAGTATATAAATCTGCTGGACTTGAGGCTGATTACCGCAAGTTTCTCTTCCTGGTATCCTGGCTCCATCTGGGATCGGAACACATCAAAGAGGTGCACATACTTTATTTGCACATAATTTTAAGTGGTTTTACCATGCAAATACTAATTAAAATGTCGGGGAACGACTGTTAAAACCAAGTAAACCGAATAAGAACTCAGCAGAGGTCATGGCATATTTAGATTTACAATTCGAGTCAGAACCAAACATTCCAAGTAAATGTTTATAACATTGTTTGTGAACTATTCTTGTTTTCAGGCAGTTATTAGTGATGACAGATAAAGACCTAGATGACACCAGCTAAAAGAATATAGCAAAGCAAATTAAAGATGTTCCAGCAAGGTAATTTAATGGAAGCAACAATAACTTGTTACACGGCTCTTCAAAGTAAGAGCACCGCACCTCTACTGACAGGAGACTGGTACTAATTACTAATTACTAATAACTAACTTAAACAGGGACTTGATTACAACAATAAACTCTACACAGTTCACTTTTACTCGATTAGGTTGTACAAAGATGTACAGCATGTATGCCACTCATTCATACATATTCACTCAGATTAGACCGCTTAAGCATCTGGTACTGTAAACATGTTTTAGGTCGATTGCAGTCCATAGCCATATTTTCAAACTAGCAATGTTTCTTACCATCTTCGTTTGTCTTAGCAACCACCACAGAACTCTTTGGTCCATCACCAACAGAGGTAAAAGCCAGGATTTGAAATTCATACTCTGTAGACACACTCAGCCTAGTAACAGTTATTGAAGTTTCTTCAACCTGCATAGTGTTTTGTACGTCGTTAGAACCTTTCCGTTTAAAGAACAATGTAAAGCCTTTGACAATTCCATTGCGAGATTCTACTGGTAGTTGGTCCCAAGTCATGACAATACTGGTAGAAGTACTTGTGATCGGTGTTAAGCCACTTGGAGCTTCTGAAGGAACTAGATGAGCAGGTCAAGAAGATAAATAAATAAGATTATTACACAGAAGTAGACAGAGATGATAAAGATGGCTTAGTTCGGTCCAGTTCAAGTATGATCAGTACCATCCGACAGAAACACATCAACAAAGGTCAACAAAAAAAATGGACATCAAACGTGATTTAACACCATTCAACTTAAAGGCAAGATTTATACCCATATAATGGTTAAGCTCAAAAATCCTCAAAGTCGCTGAAGTCGCTGAAGTCGCTTCGGTATAAATGTTGTGTTATTTGACCCTGACATCAAGTCTCGTAATATTTCAAACTATGGAAAGAGGAGTAGTGATGAGTACAAAATGCAAAACAAAGCAACTTAAAAAATATTATAGTTTTCTTTTCATCAAAGCAAATACAAAGATTACGAAGGGGTTTACCTAAAACGTGGAATCCAGAATCCGGAATACGAAATCCGGAATCAGAAACTGGAGTGCGGAAATCAGAAAGGGAAGGACATTTGAAACCAAACGTTTCTGCAAATGATTGAACTCTTTACTACCGTCACTGTGTTTCTACTATATGCTAAACAGGTATGGAAAATTAAAGTTGTTCGTTAGAACCTTTCCAATTAAGAATATTTAGTTTCGTTTTTTAAGGTACATTTATTCATTTCTGCTTATATGGGATTAACATATTGTGCTCTATTCAGCCAATTACTTTTAGCAACACAAGACGTGCACCCGAATGCATGATTGTAATAAAATTCGCCACTGTATTCAGTATCAACACTTAGTTTAATAACTGAGGGTCATTTCCGGAATATGGAAAAAAATAATTTTTTTAAAACATCATGAGCACAAAGACTTGAAATGGCACTAAAATAAATAATCCCTGAAATTAATAAGAGGGTTAAAACAACCGAGGAAGACGATAGATGTTTTACAGGAGGAGGTAGGTGACAGGACTGAAGTCTGAGACTTGGTTTGTTCTTTCCAGTTGAGTCAATGTGGGGGGATATAGGGATAACTATTAAGAAAGACAGTATGCAGGATCGTAAATGCAGCTTAACAAGCTGACCCGCGAGATTTTACACTAGCCTTGTACATGTTTAACCGTAAGAAACAAACAGGCTCATGCAGTGCGGCCCTCGCTGCAAAAACGGAGTGAGAAGCATTGCTATTGGGAAGACAATTTTTTGTAGAGCAGATTAACCACGTTTATTGGCTACTGTAAAAGTAGGCCTGACGGAGGCCTCAGTTGTTGTAGATAACCTTAACTGATCACAAGTGGAGAGCAGCGGATTTCACGTGGTCGAGGTTCCTATCTAAAAGCTTCAAGGGTATATTGGGCACCATACTGACTTAGGTTTCAGCAAAGGAGCGATTCTTGGAAAGCCCCTCGAAAAAAAGAGCAATGACAGAAGATGGTAAGAGGGTGAATCTTTCTGAAAATGTTGTAAGCGAAAGGAAAGCGCTAAAACAATCCTCACCCAGTCCCCATAGCTATCATTTCCAGGTGGGGCATTTATAAACGTCCTTTTTTTGTAATAAATAATTTTTTTGTCTTCTTTTTTCTCCAATTAATCTCTCGGATTATATTTATTTCGTGTAAGTTTCTATTTTCTGTATATTTAAAATTTTTGAAATTGATTTTTCTTCGTCTTTTGGAGATGTTCCGGAAGGTACTGGGATGTTCCGAAATGTTCCATGTTCCTTATTTTATCGACGGCCACCTGAAATGTATGCACCGATACAGTTCCCAAACATTCAAGCATGGAGAAACAGACAATGACCAATCAGGAGTAAGCGTTCCCATGCGCAATTAAGTCAAAATATGCAAAGAGATTTTTCTCTGCTTTTTGGTCACGTAGCATTCAAAATAATAAGCAAGTTAATAAAGATCAAGCTGAGATGAATAACAAAACATTGAAAACGGAAAAAAAAGAGTTGCTAGCAATGAAAAAGGTTGATCAAAAATCGAAAGTTGTTCAAAAAGCTGCCGTCAACTTGTGGACAGGCCTAACACTTTTCATGGACAAAAAGAATAAGAAAAGGCGTTTTTAATTAAAACGATTTGATTTTAAAATGTTCAAAATGCACAATACATTGATTAGTACCATTGTGGTGTGATTGAAAGCCGTCGCTTTAAAGGAACCAGGTGGCTTATTAAAAGCAAAACCAAAGTATTAAAATGCTGCCCTAGAATAAACTTCATGGGCTTCATTGCTGCAAAACTCAGGTTAAGTCATTATATAATGTGTTAACCATATTACTACCCAAGCGACTTCAACGTTTCTCAAAATTTTCTACCAAACTTCTTCACATTCCGTATTTCGGATTTCGGATTCTGGATTCCGGATTCCATGTTTTAGGTAAACCAATTACGAAGCATGTCTGGCAAATTTTTGCAAGAGGTGAAATCGGTTTTGAACATACGAAAACTTTCAGATGAGAATTCTATACCGTAACAGAATAACTGACACACAAGTTTACACATGCCATCATTTGTGTTGATCAAAATGGTGGAAACAATACGAAGAGAGGATGTTAACACAGGGTTAAAACTGAAAAATCTGTGTCGGAATTAAAATGATCGAATTTAATGACCAAAACGGTCGAAACACTAAGAAGAGATTAGGCTCAACGTGGGGTTAAAACCGAAAAATCTGTGTCGGAATTTGAATGGCAGCTGGGCGATTTCTGAGAAGTTTTGAGAAGCGAAAAGAACCAACTGAGTAAAGCCAGAGTTTTCTGCAGTTGATCCACCGTCATCCACATGTCCCTTTTTAGGTCTGGAATTACTTATAAATAGTTTCTGATTGGATTGCAAAATGCAGAGAAGAGCCGAATTAATCTTCAGGCTTGATTAGTTACTATTATCTACTGAAGTTAATGCTAACAACTTTTGGCATATAGCGAAGTGTCTACCTTAACGTGCAGTAGACACAACAAAGGGAAAAAATTCAAACGAAGAATAAAATTGAACCACACTATAAACCCTCTCCATTTAAAATGCTTTCAAATGAACTCTAAAAAGTAAAAGCCTTGGGCATTAAATGACGTTTATTACAGAGATGAAGTGTTAAAATATAACATCAAGATAATTAATAAAATTATAACATTCAAAACAACTGGCCTTTTTATTGTTTGAGTTGTAGTCAACGAATTTCCAGAAGAACCTTGGTAAGACACGTTTCACAGATGGATGTGATTTTGAAAGGGTTGTCCGTGGTTTCTTAAGATTTTGACATCGCATTCCTCCCAGTCATTTGACCCTTTGATCCTAATTCAATTCACTGGTTAAACCTTGTGTCTAAACAACCATAATGATACAAGTATGCTATGGTTTTGTAACCAGGTTGGAAATAAAAAACCAAAATAATGCCCAAGCTTCAATTTGATGAGATTCCCATTCTCCTGTGCAAAAATATGTCCTGCCTGGCCCGGGCCAGCCCAGGCCAGCCTTGGCTGGCCAGGTCTGGCCCTGGCCAGCCCGGTCCAGTAACTGGATGAAACAATGTTTGGCCCAGCCTGGCCCAGCCAGGCCTTGGCTGGTGGAGGCCAGTCAAACTTGGGTCTATGGAGAATTCTGCTGTCCTGGGCCGGACCTACCTTTACTTGGCTGGCCCTGCCTTTACTTGGCTAGGGGCACTTTCCCTTTGCATGGAAAAACCGGTTGTTCCGTTGGTTAATCAAATGGAACAGACTTTTCCAATGGAAATTTTTCGGAAAAAAAGGAATACCTTCTGAGGTATTCCTCTTTTCTCAATTTTACCAGAATGACTGAAATATCCTGTACGTGGTTTGGTGGTATTTTGGTGGTATCTGAGTGACTCAGTGGAAAAGGTACACGCTCGTCCCGTTCTGTTTTGATTAAGACAAATTTGACCTGTTCCTTTTAACCGAAAATTTTCCCTGGTTTTTCCATTCAAATGGAAAACGCCCTACTGATACTACTTGTTAAGAAAGCTTTTACTGGCCTCAGCTGGCCCTGACCAGCTTAAGTTAGTATATGCTGGATTTTCAACTAAGGGGAAGCCTGTTCCATGTGTTCAGATTGTGGTGAGCAGCAAAGGTTATTACGATAATGAAAGATGTTGCAGTAAGTGGGAAAGACGAGGACAGACTGGGGAGAGGGGGCCTCATGCAATTATGTACTATGTAGATTAAGTTGTACTATACAGCTGCTTGGTTTTACTTTAGTTACACAACCACTGGGATGCAGCCACGAACAACAGTTATTGCAAAAATGTGATGATTTGTAAGGCCTATAAATTTTCCTTTGTATTATGCCTAAGTTACATGTATCTATTGATAAAAACTGTTATGTATACAGTGGAACCCTGTTTTATGGACACCCGCTTAATACAGACACTCACTTATAACGGACAGTTTAATTTCTTTGCCCCAACTACTAAAAAGATCTTATATTAATTTTCTCTTAAATTAGCCTGCTTAATACAGACACCCAGATAATATGGACACCTTAGCATGTCCCTTTGGAGTCCGTATTAACAGGCGTCCACTGTAGTACAAGTTTATACATAAATATGTTGTAGGTCAAAATGAAATTCTGGTGAAAATGATTTTAACCTAAGTCAAGATGAAACTCCTTTATTTTCTAAGCCTAATTATTCATCAGATGAATCATGAATAATTAGGGTTAGAAGACAAAGGCTTGAATAAGTTATTTATTTTCATTTTGACATACAGCTGTAGGTTAAAATCACTTTGACCTGAATTTCATTTTGACCTACAAGGCCGAGTAAAATTATGGATTAATATTACCTGTGTTTTGAGAAGTTGCTGACACTGTGCGAGGGCAATTTTTAGCAACTTCTGAAAACATCAATGATATTAATCCATAATACATAATAACAATTCATTACAATAACATGTTTATAACATTAAAGGCAAAATTTTCTTTACTCTTTCGAGACGCATGGAAAAACAGTCAGCCAAGTGAAAAAAACACTCATTTGCTTGCAAACAAAACAAATAAGCAGTTGAACTACTTCTTAACGTCCAAAACAAGTGTAGTCAAGTTTGTTATTTACATCCAGTTGAGAGGTCATATACAAGTTTCATTTCCAAACAAAGGAAACAACAATTAAACCAAAAATTAAGCTTCAATTTATTTCATTCACCTGCGCTGTAGATATTTCTACCACTTGAAAGTAAATTGCATCCACTTCAAAACATGCATCCAAACATAAAATAGCAAACGGTTTGTCCATCACCTTCTATACTGAATATCTTTACGCCTTGGATCAAGTGGAAGGGATCCGGAAAGGGGGTTGTTGGTTCAGGGTTGGGAGATTTTGTCGACCCGCGGTTTACTCCTTATGGTGTCTTGGTTCCAAAGTTTGCAAAAGACCCGAAGTTTTTGCGAGCTTTCTCCAAAGCTGTGCCTGGCCACCATGGATTTATGGATGTTCTCAAGAAGACAATGCGAAACTACTATGGCTCTGGTGTGGACATCCACGCGATGATTGGTAAACTTCCCAAACCAAAGAAAGGTTGGACTCTTCCGGGGCACAACTACACTGGACCTTACAACCCTCTCCACAAACAGCTGGCCTACGATCCGGAAACAGGGGAGATTCGGGAAATCTTTCAAAACCCAACGGGAGCGACGGATGCAACTGCGATGCAACACGACGTGGGTTACAGCAGTTGTGGGCATTGGGCAAAAAAATATGGTGCGGACGAGAAAAAGTGCAAACATGTGGCCGACAGGAAAACGGTGAAAGCATTCGATGCGGTTCCATGGAAAGAGAGACAGTGGGGACATGCTTTGGCGCGCAATGCGATAAACACGAAAGAGAAGTTGGGTCTTGGGGTTAAAGCTCGTGCCAAGTGATGATAGTTTCCAAACGTCTGGAGGCATTTGACACTTGCCATGGAATTTCTTCTGGCCTTTGTCTGGCGAGAGAACAAAGTTCGCTTAATACATCCGAAAAAGGTCCCACATCTTTTTTTGCTTCTTCGATAAGTTTATCTTCAACCAAAATGTCACGAAAGAAACTTTCCACCTTCCCCATTCAACTCCGAGAGAATGACTTTTATTTTTGGCGGAAATTGGTCTTCTTCCGTGATTGCTGGGAGGAAAAGATGAAGATCGGAAATAGTTGTGTCGACGATTTCGAGCAAGTCGTCAACTATTTTTTTCACTTCGGCATCTTGCAAACGCAGGCTTGCAATTTAATGTGTAATTCCTTTTCTTCAAATGGGTGTACCTTACGCGAACATTTCGTTCACAACTCGATCCATTTCTTGCTTCACCTCGCGAACGATTGGGTGTACAAGTTTGTCTTGCACGAAATAGAAAACAATTACCAACAAAGCAATCATTTCTTTACAGATACTCCTTGCACCCAAACCTTTAATAGGGGGTCAAATAAATTTGACGACATCAAAAACACAGCAACACAACTGTCTTTGACTATCACGGATCCTTTTAGTATTCTTTCAGAACAAAAACGTTTTTATCAAGAATTATATACAAGCCAGATTAAGAGAGCAGAAAATACGCGAGCGACGGAACATTTCTTGAATAATTTAAATATCCCTAGCCTTACAGAACAACAAAGGCTATCATGCGAGGGCAAAATAACATCAAGCGAATGTGCTAAGGCACTGGAAACCTTTCAACTCAACAAAGCCCCAGGAAACGATGGAATTCCAGTTGAATTTTACAAAACATTTTGGTCGCTCATTAGCGATCCTTTTATTAGGTGTGCAAATGAATGTTTTGAAAAAGGAGAAATGTCAAGTTCTCAGAAACAGGCAGTAATTACTCTAATTGAAAAGAAAGGAAAAGATCGCTCCTTTTTGGAAAATTGGAGGCCAATCTCTCTTGTTAATGTTGACGCAAAAATTATGTCTAAGGTTCTAGCGACTAGGATAAAAAATGTTCTACCAGATATTATCCATCATAATCAAAGTGGCTTTGTTAAGGATCGCTATATAGGTGAAACTGTACGATCGATTTTTGATATAATGGATTTTACTCTTAAAGAAAACATCCCAGGTCTAATGATTTTTATAGACTTTCATAAAGCATTCGACAGTGTAGAGTGGAATTATCTTGTTACCTGCCTGGAGGCTTTTTGTTTTGGTCCCGACTTTATTAGATGGGTTAAGACACTGTATAAGAATATACAAAGTTGTGTTATTAACAATGGTCTTACAACAGACTATTTTGCTTTGGAACGAGGAGTGAGACAGGGCGATCCCTTGTCTCCCTATTTATTCGTGGTTGTAGTTGAGACTCTTGCTTTAGCAATTCGACAAAATACAGCGATAAAAGGTATCCCGATTGGTAAAGAGGAAACAAAGCTTCTCCAATACGCTGATGACACGACAGCAGTTCTATCAGACAGAGATTCTGCGCATGCCCTTTTTAATCTTCTGGATGTTTTCAGGAAACTATCAGGTCTTAAGATAAATACGTCTAAAACTGAAGGAATGTGGGTTGGTTCCTTAAGAAATAACAAGTCAAAACCCTTTGGTATTAAATGGAGCGGCGAACCAATCAAAGCCCTTGGGGTCTATTATTCCTATGATATTAAATTGCTGCACGAAAAGAATTTTATCGAGAGGCTGGACAGCGTCAAAAAACTTGTAAATCTCTGGTCTTCAAGAGGTCTTACAGTTTATGGAAAGATGACAGTTATAAAGTGTTTAATTATCCCTAAATTTGTTTATATTTTGTCACTTCTGCCTGCTCCAAAGGAAATCGTCCAAGAATTGAACCGAATATTATTTAAATTTTTATGGAAAGGAACGGATAAAGTAACAAGACTGTCCACGATAAATGTATACGAGAACGGCGGACTAAAAATGATCGATCTTGATAAAATGATAAAATGATAAAATCATTACGGCTAGCCTGGCTGAAAAGAATTTTTGGAGAGAATGACGGTGCTTGGAAAAGCTACCTTAGAGTTTCACTTAAGCGCTACGGTGGTCTATTTTTATTTTATTGCAACTACGATATTAAAGACCATCATGTTCCTTCCCTTTTTTATTCTGAGTTACTTCAGTGGTGGTCAGAATTTCGAGACGGTTATGATACAAAAAAAGAATGGCAACATATAGTGTGGAACAACAAAGAGATACGAATAAACAATCAACCCATTTTCTATGGAACTTTTTTTGAAAATGGCATAATTTACGTAAACGATCTTTTATTTGACACAGATACCGCAGATTCCTTTAAGATTATTTCAAGCAAAATAGGCGGCAAAACTAACTTTTTAACTTGGGCAGGACTTCGTCACTCCATACCATTATACCTAAAAACCAAGGAAAGCACCCTGTCCGAAATGTCCTTATTGGTAACGATAGATAACAAAGACTTTGATGTGTTAAAAAAGAAATCTAAGGACTACTACACATTAATAAAAAG
>JAEMWC010000118.1:412500-415000 GCA_016490735.1 Pachyseris speciosa | reverse complement strand
GCATGCCTGATCCCTAGTCACCATGTTCTTTGCCTGTGTTAGTACTGTATTGTAAGTAATTTTCTTTATTGTTTTAAAAGCTACATTTTTAGCATTGTACTGCAAACCTTGTAAGTAGTGTATCGTTTTTGCATTCTTGTGTTTTATTGGTTCATTGCAGTAAATACTTAAAAGAAAGAAATGAAATAGCCGCAATAGTGCAACATATTATTAATAGGCGTGGTTTACGTAATACCCACGTATCGCAACTTTAAACTGAATCCTGTACTGATCGTGTGTTCCTACTGATCCTGTGCTCCTATTGTTCCTACTGTTCCTACTGTTCCTAATGATCCTGTGTTCCTACTATTCCTACTGATCCTGTGTTCCTACTGATCCTACTTATCCTGTGTTCCTACTGATCCTACTTATCCTGTGTTCCTACTGATCCTACGGATCCTGTGTTCCTACTGTTCCTACTGATCCTGTGTTCCTACTGATCTTACTGATCCTAAGTTTTTCCTAGCAAACGAATTACACGAAAGATAGCGCTTTCAAAAACTACCCGCTTTTATTCTGAAAACATAATAGAGTTTGGATTACACCAGTCCGTGTTCACGACTAGCGGGCAAGTTTGGGCAAGTCTTTGATTCATTGCATGAAGGTATAGGCGAGGGGTTAAGGAAATGGAACACGCGTGGGATTCTTTTTCGGGACTCTTACTGAGATGCCTATTCATGACATCATCGACATAAACGTATTCCATCGCAAATTAATGAGAAACCACCGCAAAAAAAAAAAAAGGAGTAGCCGGTGCCTACACTACTCATTTGAAATCTCTTTCTGGGGGTGGCTTGCTCATTGCTCATCCATTAAGGTTCAGTGTTTCCGTGGAGATATAAAATGTAATTGTTCGGTTTGTTAGGGTCATAATCGTCAAGAAGAGGATTGTTTGCCTTGGCGTATCTTTTGCTCATCATCAAGACTCCTCCCGCATTCCCCTTTCCACAAAAAAAAGATGCATTTCATAATCTGTCAGAAGCCCAAGTTCGACTCCTGTCTATTTCAAAAGCGCATCTCAGCTCAGTACTGGCGACGTGTAATAATGCGCCGGATCTAACCCGTACTGATTTTGGCAGAGGTTTCGGAAGTTTTCAAAACCATCCGCCAGCAGTGCGACGTCCGTTTTCACGAATAGATCGTGGTAGTCTCCCAATGTTTTGCATTCTAAAGTCTCCTAGGCCTTCTGAGCTGCGCGTACTCTTCATCACTTATGTGCTCGTCATTGAGTTTGAACCATAATTGAGTTTGATAATTGAGTTTGACCCATAACAACAGGCTTTTGCTTGGGTTGGTACTTATAACTGAGGCCACGATCACAAAAGTCATAGATAGATAGATAGATAGTCTTTATTTACCCACGGACAATTCATCAGCTACAAGTAATGCATTAAATGGATAAAATACTCAAATACTATTTATAAAACACTATACTTAACTATACTATTTATAAAACACTGTACTTTTAAAACATGGACCTAACTAAAAGCTGCTTTCCACGAATGCCGTGCCTCAACGTACTTCTTTAATTAAACGTTTAAATATCCTAAGAGACTCTGCTTGTCTTACGTCACATGGAAGACTGTTCCAAAGAGTGGCACCACTATAGCTGAAGCTATTTTTATAGTAGTTTGTGCGCGGCAATGGAACATTAAGTTTATTCTCAGAGTCTCTTAGGTTACATGTTACCCGAAAGTGGTTTTCAACAACTGAATACTCGAAACTGCATGGGCCTTTTATATGTTTTGATCAATTAAAACGGATCGAATTTTGAATAATTATCTCACACAAAGAACCTTTTGTGAAGAGCGCGAGCCCCCTTTAAATTAGGGCGCTTTTGTTAACTTTTTCCACCTTGGGATTTACTTCACGCATCAGGCCGTTTGATTGACAGACACCGATTCATTGACGGAATTCGGAAAGCTTTATCTGTGCAATTATTATTCCGCGCATTGAAAAACTGGGCGCCAAAGACAGTAGCATTCTGGGTGATGATGCGTTGTGCGCGGCTCCGCGGTACTTGCCTGTCACGTGGCAATGATCCTTTGCAGAGTCTTTGTGGTTCTGCTTCAGCAGAGGTTCTGTGCAGAACTAACATGTTTGCTGATTGTTTGCAATACATTGGTCGATTTCGTCTTTTTCTTTTCTTTCTCTTTTTGGGGTGTATAAGTGCAGAAGGTTACTAATGTAACAAGGAGCTAAATTATTAAGAGCTTTAAAGGTTATTAAAAGTAATTTAAAAGTAATGCGATGTTCAACGGGCAGCCAATGAAGCTCCCTGAGTAATGGCGTGATATGGTCAAACTTGCTACCACCAAAAATTAAGCGAGTTGCGCAATTCTGTACAAGCTGTAATTTATGTAAAAGGTAGCGAGGAAGACCATATAGTAATGAATTACAGTTGTCGAGTCTTGGGGTAACAAAGGCATTAACTAAAATCTTCGTTTGCTCGGCAGATAAA
>JAEMWC010000118.1:390000-407500 GCA_016490735.1 Pachyseris speciosa | reverse complement strand
ATTGTAAATAAGTTTGTGGATTACCGTTTCTTTTTTTTCTCGGCTTATTAGCATACTTTTGCTAGAGGTCTAACCAACCTCATCAATCCCGAGATTAAATAAAGCTTCATTCATTCATTCATTATGGAAGTAGAGGCCATGAATTTGACTGCCTGCAATTTGGCTCAGAAGCTAGATAGTTTGGAAGACATCAAAGGAGGCAAATTTGATGTTGTCTACGTATCGGCGGAAAGTGCTACAGATAAGCGATTTCTTCAATCGCTGAAGAAGAACACTATTTTCAGTAGAGGTTTAGTGGCTTGTGTTGTGTGGTGTGGATCAGTCGCATACAGTTGACACATGGACCGGTTTAAGGTTAGCGATTGATACCGAGGTGATTTAGTCTTGTAAAGTCCTGATAACTAACCGCAGCACTATGAAATAAAACAGTTGAAATTCTGTACGCAGCAGGAGACATCGTTGAGTTTCGACATCGAATCAATACAGCAAGAGCAATCGCGTTAACAGCTCTCTCCTTGGATGCTTCTGAATTTAAACTACACATGTTTGAGGCCTGACAAAGTTCACTGTACAAAAGTGGACAATGGATCTCGACTTCTTTACAAACGGTTCTGTTCGAGAAAACAGCTTACTGATCGGGGCTGCTCTCCTTTAGGCATCTTTCGCTCTTCGTGTAGTCCTTGCACTCCACTGCCACCTCGCGTGCAAACGCATCTTTGAACTCCGGGGCAAGAAGCTCGTGACGAAGACATGCGTTGGCCACGGTCGCCCAATTTTTTAATGCGATGTTTCTGATGATACTTTGGCCAACTTCGTCAATTTTATTTATCACTGAAACTTCTCCACTAGGATAATTACGACTTTGACCGCGGCTCCTTTCGACGTATCCAAATCGTCAATGTTGTATTTAGACAACACATTGCAATGTACTGCTCTAAAGAATTCGTCGGTTTTTCCGCGGTCGTCAAATTGTAGAGAGCTTTTTGCCCTTCACATTGGACGCTTCCATTCCTTTTTCGTTGCTTTTTGTTTCAGGAGAATTAGTTCTTACGCTTTTGCGATCAGGAGGACTGCCGCGTGCTGTTGGCGACAAAACATCAAGTAATTTTCTCTTCGCACCTTCGGAATTCTCCTTGTTTTCTTCTCTCTTCTGCGCTAAACGTGTTCTTATGAATTGAAAAAGTTCACCCAAGTTCTTGATCTTCCGATAACAGGCATTGCAGGCCACCCGCGAATCTTTGTTAGAAGCGATCACTGTTATCTCAACGTTCTTCAGAGTGGGTCCCCTTCAGAGTATCGCTTAAATAAATATGTCTTTTCTCGCCGACGGTTTTTACACAAGATTTTGCCACACAGTTGCCATATGTCACCATTAGATTCACCTGGAAAACTCTATAAACATCGTTAAAATTGTTTTCTTTTTTGTGCCGGCCTCTTTTTGCTTTTTCCATCCTCCAAAGATCTTCAAATTATTTCATTTTCTCGCGCAAAAAATAAAAAAAGAAATACATACATACATACATACACCTTTATTGCGCTCCCTGAAAAGGGCTTTTCAGCAGCAATATTTAAATATATATTAAAAATCTTACATGAATTAAAAATAGAAAAAATCTGATAAGATAAAAGCTAAAAAAAATAAATGCAACGTTTCACGATAAATTATTTACAAGCAGTTCACATACATTCTTTTTAAAAGTCCTCAGTGAAGAAGTTAACTTTAGATCAAGGGGGAGCGAGTTCCAAACTTTTGCCCCTCGAAAGGCAAATGACCTCTGGCCAGTATAGAAAGCCGACAATGTGGCAAGTTGAGTTCATTGTTATCAACAGATCTAAGTTGTCTATTATGAACTTGTGACCTATATACAAATTTGTCTTTCAGATAAATGGGCACCCGATGTTGTAAGCATTTATGCACCATGACGGCTGTGTTTAATCGTAGTTTATCCTCTATACTAAGCCACCCAAGTGATTTAAGGCCTTGAGAGATGTGGTCGAATTTTTTCAAGCCGAGTACGATCTTTCCTGCAAAGTTCTGGACCAGTTGTAGCTTCTTTATATTTGACTTGGATGTGTTTCCCCAAACAGTCGAACAATAAAAGAGTTTACTAAATACGAAGGCATTAATCATTAAAAGTAAAGATTTCCGATCTAATAAGTGCTTTATCCTATTTATTTGAACAAGTTTGTGAACACAGTTCGAGACTAACTTTGATATATGTTCGTTATAGTTGAGAGAACCCGTTGGCGTCTACAAACTTTGCCGCGAAAAAAGCGGCGTGATTCTGATTGGATAATTTGACAGCCAGACATTCCGCAGTTGAGTGGGTTTTGCATATTTAGTTAGGGGGCGGAATGAAGAAAACAATAGCGTCCTTGCAGGCGTCCCCTTCCCTCACGCGCCCCCCTCACGCGCTTCGCGCGCTCGTTTTTTCCCCTTTCTTCCCCTTCGACGCCTGCCACGCAGGCTAGTCAATCGGAAAACCCCAAAATTTGTTATATAACAATGTTAGACACAGAGCTAAATGTCATTTACATTGTTGGCTAAAATCTGATCGAGAGCAAAACATTAATCTATTGTTAGAATGTTTATTAGCCGGGGCTTCAGTTTCAAGGTTCTTGTTTTGTCATTATGCAATAAACAGTTCCTGTCAGACCCGTGAATCTCCTGGTTTCTTTGTATGGAATCTATTTTCCTGTAAAAATAAAAAAGTTCAGAACAAAAATGCCAACCTTTTTCTTGGGTTCAGCCTGAGCTCGTTCCAGGGCTCTCCTCACTCTGTCTTCTTGGTGAAGCCTCTGTTGCTCCATTTTCTCCTCTCGAAGGCGCATGCGTCGCTCTTTTTCCTTTGCCTGGAAAATTGGAAGGAAGTTAATTTGTAAGCCAGGGCACCTAAGTTATCTTCACAATAATGGCTGGTAAAGCTACACTGTAATAAACACTACCAACTGAATAGTTGTTTGGGATTGTGGACAGTGTGAGAACTTAGAACTACATACAGGTAAAACAAGGAAATAACAACTACCTAAACTATTTCACTCTTGAGACAAAAGCAGTTTACTGTCATGGCTAAGGGAACCAGTCTGCATCTTACCTTTTCTGCCATCTCAACTCTCTCAGGAGGCATCATTTCTATTTGTTCAAACAGCTCTTCCAGTCGGTTTTCAATGTTTGTTAGCATTTGAAGAGTGCTGCAGACACAACCAACAAACACACGTAAATGTAATCTTGCTGATAAAATAAACTGATATAAGGAGATACGTAGACTTGCCTACAAGTCAAGCTCATTTAAGCAGGGAGCTAAACTGAATGCTCAAAGCCAGGCTTACTGCCAACAACGGTTGAATGATTACAATAGTCAAATTAAATTTGAAAGTTTGAAACGACCAATGCACTCCGTTCGCAATTAATCAAAATGGTTCGGTTGGATAATAGGCAGCACGTGCTGAGTATTTAGCAAGGATAGAGTAATTAATGTAACTGTGAGAAAAAAAGGGAGTGAGGAACAACTGGGCCAATGGCTACTACTGTACACTGTAGTACTCTTTTTCCTTCACCTAATATTTGCTTCGTTATCTCCTATACAGTTTCCATACACTTCTTCCACTTTCTTATTCAACATTTGTAGCATTTTCTCCTACAAAGAAACACAAACAAGGTATTAGTTAAAAAGGATTAATTTTGGAAAATAGGTAGCATTTTCTCATAGCGGTCAGCATTTACTCATAACTCATGAAAGTAAGCAAAACAACAAAACTGTTGCAAAAACCAAAATGAAGGATTCAATTTTCATAAGCAAACTTCTAAGTGACTGTGGCCACTTTTGTTGAAAGTTACATCATCACCAGCCTGAATGATATCAGCTATATAGTATTCAAAACACTTTAATTATTTGTACTGTTATTTCGATCTACAACTCCTTACTTTCAATAGTTTCAGTATGGTAAAGAAAAATCAACAACAACTTTAATTTGCTAAAAAGATACATAAAGGAATGATTACCTGATCTTCAGCTTTAAATTCACCATATGAAAACATTCTATAAAAGAGGCATATACAGCAATGAATATTACGTCTCAAATTCTTTTCCCTTATCAAGAAATGAGATTTTAGAGAAATTTGACCTTTGGAAAATATCTTTCTGTCTGTATTACCAGTACATAAGAGTAGATTAATGACAAGTTGTATAACAGACATTAATTAATCCAAATTAAGGTGGCTCAAAATGGTTTCGTTATTTTTAAACACCAACTCTTTGATGGATCGATACTCCCACTCCTGTATGACTCGTACAGGTCATAAAATAAGGCTTGCAATTGGTACGGATGGTTCAAGTGGTGAATGTGGTACAATTCGGTGAAATAAAATAAAGTCATTCCATTGCAAGTGGTGCAAGTGCATCACATTAAGTAAGGGACCTAACATCAACTGATACAACTCATAAATCTCACGCAACTGGTGAAACTGCATCTCATTAAGAAAGGGACCCTGTCAACTTGTACAAGTAATACAAGTCGTGCAACTGCGTGGTGAAGTGCATTATCTAATACTGAAATTCAATTACCAGTAATTTTTGAACCTTATAGCTATATATCTTACTTACAGCCGTATATCACAATTCTCTCCCCTCTACTTTCCCGGTTGCTTTGCTTGTACTTGATTATTATGTGTTGTTTAATTTAACTTTATTGTTTTTACTTGCAACTATACATAATAACTGTATCTTTTAGAGCGCTTTTCAATTGAGTGTCGTAAAACCAAAACCAAAGCAATTACTCCAGCCAATCACAACAGAAATAAGCAATGAAATGAGCCAATCAGAATACGAAGCAATGACATGTAGCCGGCGCAAAGCGCGGGAAAATACACGCGTGCAAATCACAATTGGTTTTGGGTTTGCTTCTCATTGGTTGAGAAAGTGGCGTGACTTTTCCTGTCCAATCACAAAGTGAAGCAATGCAAAACCAAAGCAAAACAATAATTACTTTCGACACTCAATTGAAAACCGCTCTAGCTAATAATGTAGTAATCTAATGCATAGCTTATAATATAGTAATATTGTAATTGTGTAAATTTTCTCTACAAATTTAATGGAAATAAAGTAGTAGTAGTTAGTACGTAGTAGTAGCAGCAGCAGCAGCAGCAGCAGCAGCAATAGTAGTAGTAAACCACGAAAAACCAGTGCAATGTATGACTCGTCAGTATAAGCGTGTGCAAGCAAGTGATACGTTTTAAGCGAGACGCTCACAGACTGAAGCAAATTAAACTATGCACACATACAACACAAAATAGTATGTGCAAAGAAATACCCAAAGCGTGCAATGTATACCAAAGCTTGGGCAGGTAAGCTTTCTGTAGGCAACATGACAAAGTGCAAGATGTAACCTGTGAAGGATAAGAATCCCTTCAGACAGGAGGAAATGAGTAATCAACATTCCATTATACATCTTCTTCATTGAAACCGAGTTAAGAACAACGGTGGTTCAGTTAGTCTCTTCACCTGGAGAGCGGGACCTTTCGTCGAGCGTCTCCTTTCGTCTTTGAAAAATGAACTATGGACAACATGGACACGACTAGACGTACGTGACAAACTTGTGTCATATTTTTCCTTTTTTTGCGCAAGCGGTTTCTCTTTATTATATTTGAAACATGACTATTATGGTCATGAATGTGGTATAGACGACAGGTATCGTTTTGGAAGCTTTTCAATGCGACATTCGCTGTTCACGGAGGAAATTTCTACCAAACAACTCCACCTTGCCCGCCATCTTCGTCACTTCGACCAATTTATACGAAGAAAGAAGAAAGGTTACACCTACAGCTGGTTACCTTATTACAGTAACCACGTTTCAACTTTTACAGTAAACGGCGATATTCATCCCCATTCAGGTCCACAGATTGGTCGTCGGCATTTGAGAGTTAGCAGAGAGAGGAACAACATGGTGTATGCAAATTCTAGGTCAGATGTATCTATCTTTTATGCCAACTCAAGGAGTTTGGTTAACAGGAATGACCAGCTGGAACTGGAGATTGCTGCCTATCAATATGACCTCGTGGTATTCACGGAGACTCATTTGGATAGTTCTATTTTGGATAGTGAACTCTTCCCTTCTATTTACACGGGTTTCAGGCGTGATCGTTTTCAAAATGGTCACCGTGGTGGTGGTATTTTGATAGCTGTACAGGACACGTTAAGAGCGTCTGTGAGAGAAGACGTTAGTTTCGATTCGGAATTATTATTTGTTGATATTCTATTCTCGGCGACTAGAAAAATTAGTTTAGGTGTTTTTTATAGGCCACCCAACAGTCGCATTAACTGCCTGTTGGATCTACAAGTGGCTCTTGATAATGTGCTTTCTTCATCACCAAACTCGGAAATGGTCCTTGTTGGCGACTTTAATATCCCCGAATTCGACTGGAACACTGACTGCGCCTCTGTGGATACACCTAACGCTACTTTTTCATACACGACAATTTTCACTTTCAGCTGGTCAAGGACCCAACTTGCAATGGAAATATCTTAGACTTGGTACACGTTACGTCTCTTGACCTAGTTTACGACCTAAAAGTTGGCCTGCCCTTTTCTGACCATAACTCGATTGCTATGCTACTATCGAGGAAATCATTCTCTGGACGGAAATCGCAGAAGTTAAGCTATTCCTTCAAGAAGGCAGATTGGGATCACCTCAGGAATCTTTTACATTACACTCCATGGCATTGTGCGTTTATGGATACTGACATTGATTGTATATGGGCTGCATGGTCTGATCTGTTCTTTTCTGCTGTCAACGAGTGTATCCTAAGGCGGACAACGAAGAGAATTTCAAATGCACCATGGATAAGCGGGGATCTAATTAAGTTGTGTAGAAGAAAGAATAAACTGGACTAGCCGACAAAGGTAATTGTTCCCGCTGTAATTGGATCCATACACGTTTTAAGAAACATGACAGTTTACTGGTTAAAAACACAAAATTGTTTGCTTTGCCAAAATTTGGAAGCCTCCGAGGCAGCACTTCGGCTTCTTTGAAGATTGGCGAAATTTTGGCAATCCGCAAAAATTTGGCAAGATTTTGGAAATGGGGGTCACACTTATTTTGCGCTACTTGTTGACAGATTTATTACTTATACAAACAAAATTGGCCAAAATTGGCTCTCGTGCGACCCGGCCCTAAGATGGTAAACAGTTTTAATTATCTGTATATAACGTCTTAGTTTTTAGATTGTACGTTTCATTTTTTATTTTGGGGAATCTTTTATATAGGGTTGACCTCTAGATATCCCCTTTCGAGATATTTTGTAATTTAATTTTCTATTCTCTTGAATAAAGTATTGTATTGTATTGTATTGTATTGAAATTACACTACGCATGCACACAACACAAAATAGCTATGAGTGCAAAGAAAACAACACAAACCTGTGCAATGTATACCTCATTCTGTAAGCGTGTGCAGGCAAGTGATATGTTTTAAGTGAGACACTCATAGAAGCAAATGAATTCATTGAGGTGAAAGATGAGAATGAGACGAATGGATTGGCGCATTATAAAACAAAAAATTCAATGTGAGTTGACAGGGCACCTACCTTAAACTTGGGCTGAAATATTCTAAGTGTACAGTTCTCCAGTTGCACGGGTTGTACAAGTCGTACAAGATGATAGGGCCCCTACCTCAAAATTGGGTTGAAATATTCCAAGTGTCTATAGTGAGATACAGTTCACCAGTTACACAAGTTGTACGAGTCGTACATATTCTGAAACATGTACTGCAACTAGAGATGGTGAGCTTACTTTGACTTCATCTCCAACTCTTTAGCTCTCTCTTCCTCTCTGTTTATAGCGTCATTTAAGAAGTCAATCTGACCTTTAAGAATTTCAGTTTCACGATTCCTGTGATAAAGGTATAAACACATTTCTCTCAGTCCTCAGATGCATGTACAAACTGCAGCACGCAGCAGCTCACAGTTCACAGATGAGGTACATGAATGATAGCAGGGCCAGTTCCATGCAAGTTCACATTACTGGCACTTCCACCAACCAGTGCTCTCAACCTGGTTCATAAATTATTATAAATTATTGCAAAATTTTAGTATCTAAGGGATGAAAGATTAGAGAAGATCAGTCCATCACCTATGTTGCTCTGAGGCTGAAAACGTATTTACCACAGGAGCATGCAGATTGTAACAACCAAAAACAATGAAGATGTGAGTGATCAATCATAGATTGAACACTAAAACTTAGGCAGTAGTGAAAAACAAAACTGAAAAAATTCAGGCTCGTAGTGGAGTTGAACGCAATAATTATTGCTCTTTGCAATACCAATTCAGTGCTCTACCAACTGAGCTCACAAGCCAACTGGGAGCTGGTCATTTTGTTAGTTTGCAATAGATCCGTGAATGATGAATACCGACAGTATGTACATCTGTATACATCCTACTGTGAGGGATGGTTTTAGTGGTTTGTTATAATTGACAACAAACACAAACATGCCACAAACAAAACTAAAACAACCCCCATCCTCCCCCAGCCAACTAATAACTAAGTGATTGAGCCAGGTGGCAGTTAATTTAGAGCATATTTCAGTAAGTTGTTGCTTAAGTTATTTTCATCACAATGATTTAATGTAGACATTTTTTTGTATCTCCTGTTTTGCTTTTATTGTAGTGTTTCAGCTTTTACAATCTCTTAAATATCAAAAGTACCACCTGATTCTGGTTGCGATAGTATCATTATCTGTGTTTTCAGCCCAGTATAAAGGAAGGCCATAAACTTTGTAGATCCGGTGTACATACAAACACTCCCAAAATTATTCACCAACAACATTCAACACTGTTGGGAGAGCTGACAATGTTGTACCTTTATTTATTGTGTATAAGAGATAACCTCAGCTTGCAGAGTCTATGACTCCCTTTTGTTGAAGCCAAGCAAGTAATCAACATTTATTCTATACTCACATCCTCTCTTGAGTTTGTTTGATTGTTTGTCGTAATTCTTCAAGAGCTTCTTCAGTTTCCTGACTGTTTTGGATCAGGGACAAATTCTGTTCCTCCAGTTCAGCAAAGATATCAAGAAGTTGTTGAGGATCCCCAAAATACAACTCAGGCTCCTGTCAAAGAAACCAGATCAGAAAGAAAAGGTGATGATAACCTAAATTTTAACAGATTACTAAAATGACATATTATCAGTAATATTCTAAACCTTGTTCCAAGGAGAGACCCTGGGAATGATGTTGATAACTCTTTTATTGGTGTAATTTGTAAACAAAGAAAGCAATAGGGTTTAATCCTTCTCATTAACAACTCTCAGTCACTGATGAGGAAATCTGAGTATAACAATAAGGACAGTAATATCTAGTTTGCAACAGTCCATTTACTTTGGACTGTTTTAAGGTTTTCCTGCACTCTGCAACTAGAAAGCCTTTGCTACTTTGGCCTCCACACACATTTTGTAATTTGTACTGTATTTATTTTATCTTGTAATCATCTGTTGTAATTATACTTTTCTTTCTATGTTAATTTTATGTAAATAGTGTGAAATAAATGAACCAATGCAAACTCAACTAATTAAAAGATCTACAAGAAGTTAGCAGTTCCACTATCCCTTTAAGTCACAGTCAAGGTTCTTGCTTGACGACCTCATTAGAAAACCAATGATCTGTATTTAGTAGAAATTGATTCAGTTTTGTTACATCTCAGGTTTGTGTATGTTTCACATTTGGTTGTTTTGCCAGATCAGAATAATTAAGAACTTTAGTGCATAAATATTTATATTTATTGAATGTCTGCCGACAACACAACAAAACAAAGGGAAAAACAAAACAAAAAAAGATAAAACTGAGTGTGGAACTTTTAATGTTCTAAAAAACTACCCAGATGTTATCACTCTAACATTTTGGCATATTTGTTTTTAAAAGTTTTTTTTTTTAATTGTGAGATGAACACTGAATTTTTACTGTTATAGTCAGTTAGCTGTTACATGACCTAAACTATGTTACATGTGTGAATATCACCCCGTCTTTAGGGTCTCATATGCGTTTCCAATAAATTTGCTTACATTATCACTGTCTTCCTCATCTGTCTCATAAAGAGAAGCTGGGCTTTCTTCAGCATCAATCCTAGGACTGGGTGTAAATAAATGATAAAAACAATTAAAATAGCAGAAAACAGACTATCTTTGGTCTTGTCACACTGCTTGTGATCAAATTAACAATGTTGACAGCTAAACTTAAATTCCTCTTGAAAACAAACAAACAATTCATAATTATTTATATTTAATTAAACTTGTACACATATTTTACTTTAAACTCCTAGTATAGTTATATATTGATGTTTTTAGGAGTTAGGAGTAAACTCAATAAAAATTAAAGATTAAAGGCCTGATTTTAATTAACAACATGGTTTTAGACTGCATGACAAAAATAACAAATTTCTGCAGACATTGGACATGGTTTGACTGCATTTCATTTATTTGTGGAACATTATATAATACATGTATAAGATTGCAAGGACATGTAATCAGAAATTTAATTATTTGCACGACTGAAGCTTTGTAAATAATGACTTTCTGCACTGCAACACTACAAAGCTTTATCGTGTCATACATTGTAATACTTACTTTTTGCCTTGAGGGCTCCCAGCTAGTTTCTAAAATTATAAAATACACAAGACAACATTAATTTATGCTAACTTAAAAAAAATAATAATTAAGTAGTAATTTTGGTTCTGAAAACTAATTATTACAGAGGAAGCTTAAAGCTGATAATAATGTAAATCGATTCAGATTTGAGAATACTAAACTTACACTATACTTTCTCAACACCCTTTGCTTAACTCCCATAGGTTCCCAAAAAATTTAACTTGTGACTAAGTCTTAAAGAAAGGACAGCAATGATTTCCTCAAAGAATGATCCAGTTAAGTCAACCACATGGCCTTCTCTTTTGCAAAGCAGGCTTATTGGCCCAGGGATTACCGACTTTCAAATGACAAACCATAATCTTTGACATCCTTATGATCAATATACAAATGATCAGGATGGTAGACACCTGGCTCCCATTACCAGAAAAAAAAATCACCCATAAATGGACCCCAAACCACAGTGTTGACTCTACATTTAAAACATCCTGAAAGCAGACACCTCTTGTACACAGAGGTGAACACTTGCAATTCTTTGAAGCTAAAAGAAACACTTCCTGAAGTGGACAGATCTCTTGAAAATTGAGCTCAAATGGCTGAATTCCAGTCCATTTAATACTTCACTTCTGTTGACTTGTTTGTCCATTTACTGACAATATACAGTTTCTCTGTTCCAGTGTGTGCACACTTACTGGGGGCTTAAATTCACAGTATAGTGCTAGCCTAGGCCTGGTAAATATTTTCATACAGCATACACATGTAATGTTCACTCCACAATTCCTCTACATGTACATACATACATACATACATACATACATACATATTGGTTTATTTATAAGTATTTCAACTAATGACACCTCACACTTGCTGTTATATTATAAACTCAATCAATACTCAATTGCCTGATATAAAATGATGACAGGTGTACTTACAGAGCTGGTTCTGCTATCCTTACGGCTTCCACGACTTGATGTTCTGTCAGAGCTGTATATCGATACTGCAAGGTATTGAGAATTTAGATCAATAAAATCACAACTATACAGTGTAAGTATCAGCAAACATCATTGTAACATTTTGCAGAATTCTAAACTAATCAAAATTTACAACTGAAAGGAGTAAATAAATATTTTCATACTTCTTTTCCTCGGGACTGAACTCCTGTCTCTTTGTTTTGCCTTCTGTGAAGATATGAAAAAATGTTCTTTTTAAGTTAAATTGCAACCACTAAATCAGGGGGGGGGAAGCAACTTCCCATACATTCTCTTAAATGAAATCCAAACGATGTTCTCACAACTTGCAAAGCAATCATGGAGGTATCAGTCAGCGGATTCGTGTACTGCGCATGAGCAGAGTTTGTAATCCCAAAGAATCCCAAAGTGGAAACAAAACAAGAAACATGGCGGCCGATGCGAGGGACATGCGGTAGCTTCTTTTTAGTTTATTCAATGATTTTTTTTTATTTTGTAGCCCTTCAATTTAGAAAATTTACTTCTTCGCGGACGTCGTTTTTAACGCACAGTAGTTTCTCCGAGATCAAGGTAAGGCAACATTTTGTAAATGTAGAGGATACTTCACAAATTAATGTGATCAAGTAAGCTGAAGCCTCTCAAAAGGCACTAAGGCCACAAGGTAGCGGGCATTACCCCTAAAATCTACCAAAGCAAAGATTGAGCCCAAGCATTAGCAGCCATGGACAGCTGTTTCGGCCTTGTTAGGCCTCATCAGCATGGCATAGCCAACGCTCAGGCTCAAGTACCCACATATCAATAAAACAAGCAATGAAAACGTAAAGCTTGTGGGATGTGGCTGGAGTGACAAGGATACTTCACAAATTAATGTGATCAAGTTAGCTTCAGCTTCAGCTTCAGCGAAACAGCTGTCCATGGCTGCTAATGCTTTGCTTTGGTAGATTTAAGGGGTAATGCCCGCTACCTTGTGGCCTTAGTGCCTTTTGAGTGGCTTCAGCTTACTTGATCACATTAATTTGTGAAGTATCCTTGTCACTCCAGCCACATCCCACAAGCCTTACGTTTTCATTGCTTGTTTTATTGATATGTGGGTACTTGAGCCTGAGCGTTGGCTATGCCATGCTGATGAGGCCTAACAAGGCCGAAACAGCTGTCCATGGCTGCTAATGCTTGGGCTCAATCTTTGCTTTGGCAGATTTAAGGGGTAATGCCCGCTACCTTGTGGCCTTAGTGCCTTTTGAGTGGCTTCAGCTTACTTGATCACATTAATTTGTGAAGTATCCTTGTCACTCCAGCCACATCCCACAAGCTTTACGTTTTCATTGCTTGTTTTATTGATATGTGGGTACTTGAGCCTGAGCGTTGGCTATGCCATGCTGATGAGGCCTAACAAGGCCGAAACAGCTGTCCATGGCTGCTAATGCTTGGGCTCAATCTTTGCTTTGGTAGATTTAAGGGGTAATGCCCGCTACCTTGTGGCCTTAGTGCCTTTTGAGTGGCTTCAGCTTACTTGATCACATTAATTTGTGAAGTATCCTTGTCACTCCACCCACATCCCACAAGCTTTACGTTTTCATTTTGTAAATGTATATTTCTTCGCATTAAAAAAGCCTCTTGAACTAGAAAGCTAATTGGCTTGGTAGTAAAATAGGGTGGTGAGCAAACAGTAATTATCCCCGCTGTATAACTCGCAATTTTTCAAGTTCCACTAATTTTTTTGTCTTTGTAAAATGTCAATCGGGCGTTCAATTTATGGTATTTGTAGTACATGTAGAAACACTCAAGAGACATTCGTTTGTGCTATTTGATAACTAAACCTATGTTTTACATTGTAGTTTTTTCAGCCAGCATTTATTACCGCCTATAAAAACGAATACTTTCGCGAAAACAGAATTTTGTGCAAACCTGCTTTCACTGAGTGTTATACTGCGAGGTATTTAAAATTGTATTGTGTTCCCTACCAATCCCACTCTCTTAATTAAGGAAGAGTTCTTTTGCTTGTTTGTTTTGTTTTGTTTAATTTAAAATTTCAACTTCAAATGCATTTCTTTTCTTTGAGGATTTTCATTGATACTCCCTCTGCCATTCACAAAGATTTACAATCCTAAGGTGGGATTCCTACATAAAAGTGATGGAGTGCTCATCAGAATTTTTCAAACAAAGCCTTAAAACGAAAATAATCTTTCCAACAAACTTTTGTTTGGCTTTTAGTCTTTTTAGCCAGAAAGGTGCTAAGCGAAACTCTATGGTCAGGTTAGTTTTTGTTGTTTGTTATTTATTTATTTATTTGCCACACCACAGACATCAATGCAAAGATAAATATATAGATTTAGCCAAGCCTAAAAGCGGAGCTCCACGATTATTATTTTTTACTGGTATTGAGCAACACCGCATGGCTTTTTTCTTGCACCAATATTTAATTGTGTTTAGAGCAGTTAACATGAATTGACTGTGGTTCAAAAACCTCAAAACATTACCAGAAAACAATACACGAGTTGACGCGTGTGTTTGTTCGAAAACAAATTTAGCAATGTAAGAATGATCAAATAGTTTCATGGCAGTGGACCATCATTTTTCATCACATGTAGTATGTTATGCACAAGTTGCTCATGTTTCACCATTAATTTCATCTTCATGCCACTGAATGTCACAATCAAGCAGTCTAACAGACAGTCAGTGCCAGTTTCAGTGAGTAAAATTTGTCTCTCATTGATGTTGTGTTTTTCATTTCTTACAGGAGAAAATAACAGTTGGATTGTTCTATCACCTCTGTTTGCAATTTTCCAGCTGGGAGGGAGTTTAGTTACCAATAAAGAGTATAAATGCCCATGTCAAGATGATGAGATGTCATTATGGGGAGGACATGCTGTTCATTTAGGGTTGATGACTGAGTGTTAGCTTGTTGCACACAAAATGTTGAGGCCTTGACTGCAGGAAAAACAAATAAAATTCTTGTTTCTGGTCGTTGACTGGACATCACTAGTAGAAGTCACGGAATATATGCTATTTTACCCGTCCCATAATTCACTTGATTGTCTCTATCCCAACTGTAGTGTTCAAAACACATATATTCGGGTTGAAGGCTCTGTCCTTTGACTTCATAACTTCCCCTACAGGCAGTTAAGGGGTAAAAGCCTGCATCATTGATACAGCCAGCCAAGCAGCACTGTTTAGCGCCACTGCGCACATGCAACTGTGTGTCTATAATAGATAAAGGGAGGATTTTTTCCTTTTTGACAGACAAATGATCCCTCAGAATTCTCCCATTTAATGTTAGGTAAAAGTCTTTTATGTCAAAGCCATTCTCTACGATTCTTGCCAGTGTAGTAAGACTCATCAAAGGGTGAACTTCTTTTTGGATGGGGGGCTTGCTATTTGGTGTTCTGATATAGATACCAAACGTCTCATAGTTTTCACCTGTTTTAATACCAAAGAACTCGATTTTTTCCAGCAAAGTTTCACATTGTTCGTTTAACCATTTCCTGAAAGACCTCACTATGTCCAAGTGGCAACAGAGGCCAGTTCCAACAGAGCAAAGATTGTCTTGCAGGTGCTCTGTGTTGACAGTTAACTGGTGGAGCTCCTTTATCTCCTGTTCATTTAAAGAGCCGACGGTCATGAAGTTAAGAAACTGAAATTCCACGTTCTCCAAACGTTTCTCACATGTCTGCAACCTGATAAACTCTAAAGATGAGTAGCAATTTTCTTTACAGAATGTAATTCCAGTCTGCGCTAAGGAGGGCTTTACAAATGATTCCGATCCGTGGTGACTTCTATTAGTCACAGGGGCTGGTTGGATGTCTTTGACTTTGTCTACAAGTAGGTCAAGTTTATTAATCCAGTTCATTGTAATAGCAGCTGTAGCAAATGGGAAGGTTGATTGATAGTGGTAGTGGAATTCCTGTATAATACAAATGAATTCCTGGAATTTCAATTTGCAGGGTCCAAAAGAGATCCTCATGGTCGAAACCCAGGTCACTCTTCTTTCTCAAGTTTCTACCAAATAATCAATTTCTAGTTTATCCCTGTCCAAGCTGAACATACGCAGTTCACGAGATAGCTGGCAGTTGTATGCTTCAATCACTGGAGTTAGTGTCACCAAGATGACAGATAGGCTTGGTAAAATACTTGTGTTATAATCAGTTCCAGGAGACACTGCACATTCCCAGCTGAAAGGATCGCAGCCAACGTTGAATACAGGACAAATTCAAGAATGGAAAGTAGCACTTTTGGTGGGTTGAATGAAATAACACCTTTTTTAAATTTTCTTTTCTTCAGATCTCCCCAACCCAAAACATCGCGCTGACATACAGGAAAGTTTGCAAAAGCAGTTTTTTGTGTTTCGGCGAGAAGAAAACGTTCCCAGTAGATATTGTGTTGAATGAAATTGCACGTGGTCGGTTGAAGAGGCGATGTTTGTCGTGATGTTTTGGAGCCATTGAACACGCATTTTATTGGCAACAGAAAGAGGTCCTTAGGCGAATAAATTACACTGATTATCGTCTGAATCCTAAAACTCGGATATCCGACGGTACATCGGAAACAACTTGACATATTTGGGTTTCCGTGAATAAACAGATTATTGAGCAAATTTGCTACGCGGATTATGCGTTCAACTCGTAAATGTAGTTTGTGCGAGTTGTGCCTCGACAGGAAGCTTGAGAGCCATTAGGGAACGAGTCATCTCTGAACGTTTTCTCAACTTCACTTTGCGATAACAGCACCAACAAAAAGACCAACAGACACACAGTTTTCACAGAGATCGCCATCTTTTTTAACTTGAAAACAGGCCAACCGTCAAATTTACCGCCCACTCAAAATACGCCGCTGACCAAGATGAGCGCTTTTCAAGTTGTGAGAACATCGTTTCTCAGTCCCAGGCTTTTTTTCTATCCCCCCTGCACTAAATAATTATAATGAAACTGAAAATTACTTCTCCTAGTAGTTTTTTAGCTTTCAGTGTATCAAATAAAACTGCATACAATGATGTCTCATAACATTATACTCAGTCTATGAATTATCAAAAAACAGCATAATGAAACAGGACAAAAGTACGCTGTACACCAAAATGTGCTTAAGTCTCTAACCACCTGCAAGCAAGTAAACTTTGGTTTAGACTCAAAACCACAAACAAGCGCTGAAGGGTATAAACAGAAGAAAAATGCATCTTAAACTTATTCCATTCTGACTAATGTCCCTTTGCCATCTTTTTGCCAGTAGAATGAATTGAGTATACATCAAACACATTATATAGCTACCTTTTTCTCTTCTTTAATTTTTCTTTTATCATCTTTCCATTCCTATTGCAAAGAATAAACCATGATACAACAACAAGTAGAAATATGTAGCTTACATGTAAAGTTGAAGGCAGTGTTTGAGTAGGGTATTGAAGAATCAAAGGACATTAACTTTAGGAAACTTGCCTGTGGGGTGAGGGAGTCCAGAAACTGTTTATACAGCATGTATTCCTTGAGTGTGTCTTCGTTTTTAGAGATTTCACTGATACAAAACAATATCAACCACAAAGTCAATAACCATTTTACATAATTTACATGACAGTTCATGACTGCCATTACAATGTAAAAAAGCTTTGAGGCAGCATTTGCCAACTTTCTGACACTTTCTATGGATAGAGCTTTACTTCTGCAAGAAAATCAACAATTCAAAATTCTCCAGAGTTCTCCAGCACCATTAAAAACATTCACCCTAATGCTGTTATGCAGTGATAATTGGAATGTATAGAGAATCTTTAGTTTAAACTGAAATGGACATAATCATATGGTAGATTGATTCCAGACATGAACAAAGAGAAAGGATATTACAGGCACATACCTTTTGATCGCCATCATCTGAGCATTGATTTTTTTTATCTCAGCTACTTTTTCAAGTTTTAGTTTAGTTTCA
>JAEMWC010000118.1:372500-385000 GCA_016490735.1 Pachyseris speciosa | reverse complement strand
ATGTCCAAGGGTATTCTTTATTGAAAACTAAGCGCCAAATGCTCGTAACTGAATTAAGAGAACAGCACTCATAAACAGCACACAAGATGCCCATCCGACTTGGAAATGGTCGACTTTTTTAAATGCAGCGCTTATTACCAGTGTTTTGCTTACTGATATTGCTCAAGAAGCTTCCTTAGCTGGAACACGGTGCGCAACATTCTTGCTTGACTTAAAAACAGCACACAGTGGCCTTGGTTAACCTTAAGTCAGCACACATAGATTTTGTCCCACTTGAAAACAGCACTCAAAAGATTTAGGGTTATTGTTAAGTTTAGAGTTAGGGTTAAAATTAGGGCTAGGGTTAGGGCTAGCGTTAGGGTTAGGGTTAGAGCTAGGGTTAGGGTTAGAGCTATGGTTAGAGCTAGGGATAGAGTTAGGCCTAGGGCATTGCAAACGTTAACGTTAACGTTAAAGTAAGTGGCACATTTTGAGTCTCAATCAGCTTAAAGGGTTCCTCCGAAATGAAAAGAGTGCACAGGTTTCTTGGTTGACTCTTAATATTATTTTGGAAAGGCTTTGGCCAATATAAGTAAATTGCTGAAGAGGGTGATTTTGTTGAAAACGGCATACAGAAGGATCAGACTTGATTCTAACTCAGTGGTCAAAAAGCTTGCTGTCAGCCGAGAAATAGGACAAAACATTTAAGATGGCTGTTATTACTTGAAGATAGGTTTTGGCCAATACCAACAACTTCTGTTCGTGAGCAACACCGAAAATTCGAGTTAACGATGTTCAAGGGCAAAATAAGAGTTAAAAGAGTAAGCTGTTTCCCGTCGGTTTCTGCTTCGAAACAGATGTTTGACTGGCGTTTCACATGCTTTGGTCATTTGAAACGATTTTGAAGGGTTCATTTTCGTGGTCAAATGGAACATGTGGAACGAAAATCGTATCACAAATCAACGTAAATGACGACAGTGAAAAAAAGGAACAAATACTTCACTATTTTTGTTGGCTTCAAATTGGCTTCAAACCGTACATATTGGCATATGATGCGAAATTTAATCCGTATCGTCTGATGCGTAAGACAACGACTTGTTAAAATATCTTGCGTGCACATACTTTTTTGCTGGTGTTTATCTCACTTGAAAATACGTTTTGCTGATGTTTACAAGCCTCCATAGAATCAAAATAACTGAGTTGATTGCTGCAAAAGTGATTTATATGTTGAAATTTGACAGCATGTCTATCTGTGTTTACATAAGAACTCGATGACTGACCACGAGTATATTTCGCACTCGGTAATATTTGCCACGTGGGCCAATGCAACTTTTCCCTGGATTGTTTTAGGATACTCATCGAAAATGAACGGACTTCTTGTCATGCTGATTTCCTTCTCTCGGACGAATTCTCCGTAATGTTTGCGAATTTTCATGAACTGTTTCACGGCTTTGGTGGCCCACGAGAATGAACTGTGGGAATGTTATGCCCTCCGCGAGCGAAACACACTCTGCAAACATCACTGAGATTTTTTGCCCTAAACTCTGAAAACTCTTCTCCTTTTCGGAAATTCTACCACGGTAACCTTTCAGAAATGGACCAAGATTAGCAAAACCGAGCCGCTTTTGAGACGAGAGATTTTTTTCTGCGCAGCTTTTAATCTCTACTCCCAAACCGAAGAGTCAAATTAATCTCTCTCTTCATGGTTTGGAAAGCAGAGAAAACATGACTGGCTTCTTTCAGCGCGTGTTAGACTTGCGGATCTAAAGACTTCATGATGTCCTTTGACCACTGAGCGAACAGGCAAACTGACATCATTCGATTAAACCAAACAAGCTAGCGCGGATCAAGTCAGGAGCTCCAACAAAAACATTGTGTCAGTATCGATGTTTTAACCGCCAAAACTTTTAGTCTACGTCACACTATGGAACAATCCTTTCTACCTGTCAATCATTTCATGTCCAGCTTCAGTTTTACTGTTCAGTTATGAGCATTTGGCGCTTAGTTTTCAATAAAGAATACCCTTGGGCATTGCTTTATGAATGTTAATAAGGCAGACTTAATTGAAGGGTTAAAAGCGAAACTATCGTATGTGATGGTTTGTGTGAACATACTTTAGGCCCGTTTTTTTTCGAAAACGAAGCATGCAACAGCAAAAAAAAAAAAAAAAAAAATTACAGGGCAATGTTCTTTGACAAAAATGGAGTCCACATGTCAAAATTCAGCCAATTCCGACCATTTTGAAATTTTGACTCTAGATCGTCACATACGATAGTTTCGCTTTCAGCCCTTCAATTGTTTTATAATATTTAATTTCAATGTGGTAACTAGTTTAATGTGGATGTCATCAGCATTCACAATGTGAATACGAAGCATGCTTGCACAACTGAATTTGATTACACTATATATATAATTTACAAGCTATGTTATAATGCCTGTTTGCATGACTGATCTTAAAGGAAAGAATTATGACTCTAGCTATGTGAATTATATACTGAGTTAATTACCAATAGGATCAAAACCTGACTAAATGAAAATAATTAGGAAACTCTCTCAACTGATACATCAATGGATGATCATTGCAAACAAACCTGTGCAATTTCTTCCAATTTCCTCATCTCATCACGTTTGACACCTAGTGAATACTTAACACACACATTTTCATCAGTCAACAAAGACAGACCAGGATGAAAACTTCCCTTGTTCACAGTTGAAGTGCTTGGTGCAAAAAGGTGACAACTGGTCAGGCCTTAAAATCAAAATGTCTCTAAATTCGCTCTACTTTAGTCTACAGACTGGTTATCATGTGATACGTCTGTATTTATTTTGTGGCCTACATGTAGGTTAGAATTCAATGAACAAGTGTAAGAGAAACAAAAGGATCTGAAGCAATATTGGTTCAACTTGACAATTCTTCAGTCTGGGTTTCAGGTTAAAGTGAAAGTTATAAATTTTCCAAATTCAGGCCTTTAAATCACAAAATAACTACAGTCTTATGTTTCCAACATAATCGATAGCCAGTGTATGGTGGCCTAGAACTGCCATAAGGATTTTTGGTGTTTTTTTATCTTTTTCTTTTATATTTTATTTTATTTTACTTATTCAGTTTATTGTTTTTGTTTTATTTCATTTCATTTGTTTGATTTGATTTTATTTCATTTTCAAAAACAATTTCTTATGAAAATGAAATTAAAGCAAATAAAAACGCTTTGTCTAAAATGAAATTAATATGAAAGTAAAGTCAATCGAAAACAAATTAAATTAAAAGCAAATGAAAATTTTATCACTGTGGCCTAAAACTGCCATAGACCAAGATGCCTTGGGGGCGGCTTGTACTTCCAAGATGGCGGTGCCAAAGATCAACGTGTCTAGATACCCAGCAGCCGGGAACTGATTTCAAACAACTAGATACCCAGAAGTCAGAAATTTTGACCAATTTTCTCGAAACAGCTGGTTTAATTCCTCTAAGAACATAAGATATTTGTTAAGAAATCTCAAGCGATTGCAAATATTGCCTTGGGTTAAAAGTAGAAGCGACTGTCGAGCTTGGATGTAGAGTGAAATCTCAATGTTTTCGACACTTAGAAAATACTCAAGTGGCTGACACACTCCCGATGAATATCTGCAGAAATTATCACCGAAACCTCACTAGAGTATTTAGTGTTTGTTCAGAAATGCCAAGCGATTCTAAATAAAGGTTTAGTATTGTTGTGAACAAATTCTCCGAGCTTGCATTAAGCATATTCTTTAGAATCTTGACTCACTGGTACGGTTTTTAAAATACTAGATGCCCGGCAGTCGGAAATTCACGTCCAATATGCTCGAAATATCTCATTTAATTTTTGTAAAAACATCAGGAAGTTGTTTAGAAAACTCAAGCGATTTCAAACACTGCTTTGGGCTTAAAGTAGAGGCAACTGTTAAGCCTGGGGCATAGAGTGAAATCTTCATAGTTTCGACACTTCAAAAATATTCAAGTTCTGACACACCCAGCGTGACGTGACTGATGAGCTCTCGGGAAATATCGACAAAACTTGTTGTCCAAACCTCCCCAGAGCATTTCATGTTCGTTGGCATAAATCCCAAGCGATTCTTAAGGAAGTTTTGGTATTTTAGTGCATGAAATTTTCGTGCTTACACAAAGCATATTCTTTGGAACCTTCACTTACGGGCATGGCTTTCAACTGTTTCAAAATACAAGATGCCCGCAGTCGGAAATTCTCACTGTACTTTCTCGGCATCTGCTGAGTCTACTCGATTTCTATGTAAAATTATAAAGAGTCCATAGTCTTGCCAGATATCCTCTATAGAAATGCTCCTCTGAGTTACAAACAACATAAAAAATTTTTATATTAAACGAGCTGTTTCAAGAAAATTGAAAACGTAAAGGATATACCTCACAAATTAATGTGATTTGGTAAGCTGAAGCCACTCTAAAGGCACTAAGGCCACATGGTAGCGGGCATTACCCCTTAAATCTACCAAAGCAAAGATTGAGCCCAAGCATTAGCAGCCATGGACAGCTGTTTCGGCCTTGTTAGGCCTCATCAGCATGGCATAGCTAATGCTCAGGCTCAAGTACCCACATATCCATAAAACAAGCAATGAAAACGTAAAGCTTGTGGGATGTGGCTGGAGTGACAAGGATATACCTCACAAATTAATGTGATTTGGTAAGCTGAAGCCACTCTAAAGGCACTAAGGCACTAAGAAAATTGGTCAAAATAATTTTGACCAATTTTCTTAGTGCCTTAGTGCCTAGATACGCGGCAGCCAGAAATTATTTCTGGCTGCCGCGTATCTAGTTTTTTTAAATCAGTTCCCGGCTGCTGGGTATCTAACACGTCGATCTTATATAGAAGTATCGAAGACGCCTCTCTAAAGTTCTTATGCTCAAAGCATACCAATCGAAATCTCTTAACATAAAATCTAAAAGATCCTCGCGGCGAAGACCTGCTGTCACATAATCTTTCAGCTTTTCTCTCAACTTTAAGTCCTCTTTCCAAGAATCCTTCCTTATCCTTGCCGCCGCCATCTTGGAAGCACAAGCCGCCCCCAAGGCATCTTGGTCTATGGCAGTTTTAGGCCACGGTGATAAATTTTTCATTTGCTTTTAATTTAATTTGTTTTCAATTCAATTGACTTTACTTTCATTTTAATTTCATTTTAGACAAAGCGTTTTTATTTGCTTTAATTTCATTTTCATAAAAAAAAATGTTTTTGAAAATGAAATAAAATCAAATCAAACGAATGAAATGAAATAAACAAATAAGTAAAATAAAATAAAATAAAATATAAAAGAAAAAGATTAAAAAAACACCAAAAATCCTTATGGCAGTTCTAGGCCACCATACCAGTGTGTAGGCCATTTTAGGAGAGCGAATTTTAGAGAAATTGAGATTTTAAGGTCAAATCATCACTTATGCCTCCCTTTTACACTAAGCTCTTCAATTCTGAGCTGTAATAACAAAGATATTTTCACTGATGTTAATTTAGTGTTAAAAACTAAAAATCAAATTACCAAGAAATAATCCCAGAAAACCCAACCAGGTCATGGTTGTTTCCAAGAATTCAGTTCACTGATTCTAAAGCCCTGACTAAACGGAGTCACAAGACGTGACTCCATTTGCATGACCAGGACTTGCATTGACTTGCAACGACTTGCGCTAACTTTGGTCAAGGTCAAATTTGCACACAAGTCGACCCAAGTTTTTCACTGTTTGGCCACCCAACCCAAGTCAATGCAAGTTGACTGACATCCATTCATTGTTATGGCAACCTATTAGCTAATAATGAAATACAAGATATGTAGTTCTAAAATGGTGTTTTTTTGCGACTTCCATGTACTTGCCGAGTCCATATGGCCACCCAATGCAAGTCTGTATGCAAGTTCAACTTGTGGCTACTTGCAAGTCTGTTTGGCCAAGGCTTAAGAAACCCATTCAACAACCTCTTCTATATAGAGTCTTGTTTAAAAGTAATGTTTACCTGGCAAAAATAAAGGACCCATACAAATATTATTATATGTTAAACATACCTGAACCAAAAACATTTCCCTTTTCTTGGAAATAAAGTCTGCTAAATTCTCCTTCTCTACATGTCGGTCTATAAATAAATTGAAAAAATAATGAGCATTCCAATACATTAAATAAGTAACAGTACTACTATCCAGTAATTTTGTACTTCTTTTGTTTTCCATTACCTCACCTGTTAGAAGTTGGAGGTCACACAGCCGTAGACCAAGAACACATTACAGTGTTTTGAATTTCCAGCACATGGATCATAAATACACCATTTTGCTAATGCTCAGCTCCTGGTGAATTGTGGGTAGATCCCGTCCTTTGTGGGGGCAAACGGTCAAAATTACAATTTCAAATTAAGTCCTCAAAATGGCCATTTGCCCCCACAAAGGACTGGATCTAATCACAATTCACCAGGAAATCATTAGCAAAATGGTGTATTGATCAATGCATATGAAGTCGATCTATTACCAAAAGATTCATAACTAATTTTATTTGTTTCAGAGTCATTGGCAAAGTTTAACAATATTTTAACCCATTGGCACCCGTGCTGGCCAAAACTGGCCGTAAAAAACTCCCATACTTCAAAACATTGCAACTTTCTCAATCGCACGAATATTGCCTTGGTAGTTCAAATAAAGAGTCACGAATTGCTATTCATCGTTTATAGGTGGAAAATCACTCCGAAAATGTAAAAACAGCCGGTAGTCAATGGGTTAATGCTCTGTGGTTACATACAAATTTTCTATTTTTGGACCGAATCATTTTTAATTAGTGAATATTTCTGTGGCACGTATTTGGGGACAAAAATAAATTTCAGCATTCATTATTTGAAGCACAATATTATTTTTTTTTCTTAAAATGCATCTAGTGAAAATCAACATTTAAGATTCTTATTCAAACAGTCAAAATCTAAAACAACATGCAACATTCAAGAACCGGCTTCAACATTCCAGACAATTTGGCTTTCAAGACAACATTCAAAACAACATTCAAGACATCATTCAAATTGAATGAAATTACCATTCACCATGCAGGAGTGTTTCTGACTTGCTGAGCGACACTTCCCCGTCTAACATTTGATTTTCAAGTCAACATTCATCTTTCTTTGTAGACTGGGTCCTATTGGCCCTCCTCATCCTTGCGAGGGAAATTTGGGAACAATTTTTTTCAATTTTCAAAGCTGGAGTCAGTGAAGCAAAAACATGCTTTGTATTTTCACCATTCATAAGATGCATATGACATGAATGTTTTTCACCTGTTTCTTGTTGTTTAATGCCTATAAAAATATGGACTAAGCTTTAAAGGTGACAGAAACTTCCAAACAAATTTTTTTCGTGTTCAAAATACATGCTATTTTGCCTTCGAAAGTGTCCCAGCTTTCACTCGGCCACATCATCACATGACATGGCCTTGTGACATCAAGTTTTGTTCCTCACATGCAACTCAACATGGCAGAAATGGAAATGAAGCGAAAAAGTGGAAGACATTGTGTTGCTGGCCTCCTAAATGGACATTTATACTGATTTTTGGCTTTCAATGACTAAAATTCGCTTAATTGCTAGAAAGCCTTCATGAATGAGGTACACATGACGCCACAAACAACATGCATGGGATAAACTAGACCCCAGTCTCCGGGACACCATTGAGGACAAAATTGCGTGTATTTCAAGCACAAAAACATCCTTATTAGAAGTTTCTACCAGTTTAAAAGCGTATACGGCATAAATTTTTTTTATTTGCTTAATCCAAACTTTAATGTGTTGCTGACTGGAATTGACAAAAAAATGGAAAAAATGGTAAAAATGTGAAATTTTCCGGTGGGGAACAATACTGCATGAATGACTGGAGACAAGAATACGGAGCTGTGATGTCAAGACAATACTTTTAGGTTTTTTTTTTCTCTGTTTGTCCTCTTTCCTTTTCTTTCTCTTTTTTGTTGTTACAACAATTAACACTAAACATCTTAAACCTACCTTTTCCCCAACACAGGAGAAATAACAAAGCACAGGGAAAACTGCTAAACTTATTCTTGTTTTGACGTGAAAACATTGATTAACTTTTGCGGTTTTCCCTGTCCTTTATAATTTCTGTTGTGCGTCTCATCTCCAATCATTTGCGTGGTATTCTACCTCACCAGAAGTAAAATTTCACGTTTTTACCAGGCAAAATAGCGGGGAAGAAAATTTTTTAGGAAAAAGTTTTTTTTGGGACATTTCCAGTCATCAACACCTTAAAGTTTGGATCAAGCAAATTAAAAAAAATTCTGTCATATACACTTTAAAGCTTTATTCTGTTTTTACTAGACATAAAACGACAGAAAACTGACAAAAAATTGATGTCATACTCTGTATATGCACTTTAATTGCCAGCAGTGTTTTCATTAAGAATTGCAGTAGCAGGAGAACAGTGTAAAGTAACAGGAGAATTGTTATGAAAGGGCAAATCCCTTTCAGGGAGGAAGGATCAAGTGAAATTCTATAAGCTGGAGAATTGTGCATAGTAGCAGGAGAATCCTCCGATCACCAATGCCTAATGAACACCCTGTACCAGTAAACTGTACAGTACTGTGCAAAAGTAATGACAGCGAAATATTGTGCAATATTTTGAAGAAAGCGAATTTTCGGCGATATTTCAATGAAGCTATTGTTCCGAAATTATTGAAATGTTGTGCAGACATGTGAAATTTCACAGGGCATTAATTTAATTGCAGTGGCAATGAAATTTCATTTGGGGAAGCAAAATTTCGCATGACATGATTTCATTTGGGGCAGCAAAATTTCGCATGAAATTTTGTTTGGGGAGCAAAATTCCAGGCAACAATTTATTTGGCAGAGCGAAATATTTCACATAAAATGTTGCTAATTACAGTGTATTTGTTTCATCGCTGAGGTTTTGGAACTGACAGTTTTGTGGCAGTCACTATTTCTATCTATTGAATGTTGACACTTTTTCATTCTGAGACACAGTCGCAGGAAGTTGTCCATTGGGAATATTTATTTGCCTTTTGCGGCCTCATGACAACTGCTGAAAAAATAATAATTATCTTTGGACCTGCTCAGCATGGTTAGATGATTCAAATGGTAAAATACTCAATCTTGACAGAGAATATTTCTCTCCAGAGTTTGAAGTGCTGCAGTTAATAGTTTTGTTTCTTTGCACATGCCAGTGAGAGTCCCTTAATATGAAATCATGATGTTTATTTGTCTACTGCAGCATCATGACAATCGCTGAAAAAATTATATCTCTGGTTCTTTTCGCCACAATTCGCTGATTCTAACGGTAAAATACACTCTTTTTACAGTCAACGCACAAAATTTGAAGCAAAATTTTGGCAAATTTTTGACAAATTTCTATGAAAACAAAGCACAAATTTTGATGAAATAATTCACTCTCATTACTTTTGCACATGCAGTACTGTAAGTTAAAACATTTGGCATTCTTACATACTGTACTGTCATTACCTCTTGTGATGGCTAAAGTGAATTGTGGATCATCCTTCACAGCAATAACTCCATCCTTTTCTTTTTTCTTCTCTTCCTCGATAAATTCGTCTTCAGTTTCATCTGCTATTTTTCTCATTGCTGCAGTTTTTGCATTGACACGTGACGTGTAAGTTGTCTTTTCATGTACTTTCAAGTTACGCTGTCGAATCCTTTCCTGAAATAGAACAACCCATGAATTTGGAGTCTTTATATCACGAACAAAAGAATAGACCTTTTACCGATACAGTGGCCATTTTGAATAACTTAAATTTACAGAATATTATGGGATTCCCAGGGGGCAAACAAACTTGCATCGTTGTGCTTGACAGGTAAGTTGTGCGATAAAGTTCTTTACTTTTTTAGTCCAACGGTAAGTCAAGATGGCTGATCAACAAGATGAAAACACAAAAGAGTTCAGTATAGAGGAGCTGAATGTGTGGAACGTCAAGAAATTGCTAACATATATTTGAAAAATCGTGGAATTCATCGCCAGCGATACAAGTAAACGCGAGAAGGTTAAAACCTGGAAAGGAAACCTGTTTTATATTTTGAATTCACAATTTTCAACGCGGTTCTAACTTACCGCGAACTTGTTGCTATAGAAACAGCTATGACTTGATTGGCTATTCAAATTTCTATTGTTTCTAAACCAATCAAGCTACATTTGTAATTGCACTGTGTTACAACTTTGCACTCATGTTACACATTTTGCACTGTGTTACAGCAAAGTTCATTGTGAAGTTACAAATTTCATTGGCCTGTTGACATTATGAACTTGTCAACTACCCGCCCCAGTTCCCAGGTTGGCAACCAAGCTTGGAAACGATGTGACCAATGTTCCATGAAATCCACTGTATTGATAAACTTCTACTTTAAACCATCTACATTGTGTTGTGTGTATTACTTTTTCACACCTAACTGGGAACTGGCGTGATACTACTACAACATGGAATCACCAAGGTTCAGAAAAAAATGGCATTCATAACATCATACTGTATTTTCATGTGATGGTTGTTGCGACACCACTGTATATTGTTTTCAATGGTAATTATATGGTGTTTTAATTATAAGTTAAATTATGGGAATTCACAACTACACGTATAAAGTAAATAAAGGAGATTTTACCTGCTTTTTTCTTTGTCTTTCCTTGTCTCTTAACATGAATACATCATTATCTTGAGGAACGGTGAATGGATTACGATTTGGATTCACCACAGACTCTACAACTGAGAAAACAAGAAAGAAACAAAACAAAATGAGAAGACATTTATGGCTCAAGACTAAGGGTAGCCAACTATAGCCACAGACTAGTAAAAATTCTGTTTTGGCTAGTGGATTTTTCAATTCACTAGCCATTTTGGCTAGTGAAAACTTTTAAACACTGGAGGACCAGAGGTGTTTCCTAAAAACTGCATTTCTCTTAGTCAATCAGAATTGAGAAATTTTTTCATGTATATTATTATCATACTAATAATATACATGAAAAAATTTCTCGATTCTGATTGGTTAAGAGAAATACAGTTTTTAGGAAACACCGGTGCAGAAAAAAGGTAATTCGGTGCAGAAAAAAGGAAATACAGTGCAAAACAAGGTAAAAAACTGAGGATTCTGATTGGTTGATAAACAAAGGCGCTGCGATTGAGCCAATCAAACGCGGCCTCTGAATGGCGCAAAGTCTGAAGAGCTGCAAGCGACTCTGCGAGCCAAAACAATGGCTGGCTTTTTGAGCAGGTTTTCTTTCTTCGTGACCGCAATAACAGCAGAGAAGCTGCAAAACAGCTTAAAAAAGGAGAAACGGCTGTGAAAAGTACTGCATGTTAGCTGTCTGTTTGGAAACAGTGGTGTCCAGAGAAGGGAATTACCGAGGTAATTGGAATTACGAGTCCGTTGATGGAGTGATGCTGAGATTAATAAACAAACAAGGACAAACAAGGCGAAGATAACGAACAAGAAAGCCTGAAGGTAATGATTACAGCGCTTGATAGACACTTAGCAAACAAAGTAGCCCTATAGCTATAGCCTGTAATTGTTTAGCCAGTTTTTACAGCTAAAAACGCTTTAAAAACATCGAGAAAACTGTTGTTTTGGTTCACCTTATCTTCGTTGCGTTGCTTCTGCAACGTTAAGAAGCTATCTCGCAATTTTTTCATGTATATTATTAATAAGTAATCACATGATTTTTCTCGTGCAATTTGGAATAAATAAGCACTTGTAAATTTTTTCAAAGACCACAAATTGCACTCGCCCTACGGGCTCGTGCAATTTTGTGAGTCTTTGAAAAAATTTACTCGTGCTTATTTATTCCAAATTGCACTCGAAATCATGTGATTACCTATACAAATAATTTACTGGTGAAAAACTACTGTAGTGACATTTTATTATAAAACTTTCAAACTGAATGTAAAGCATATGTATTTCTAATACACTGATAAGTTGCACATCAGTATCCTGCTTGAAAAAAGTTACCTGACTGAAACTCAGCTCAACAGGATTAATTTCTGGCAAACAAGTCTGCCCAGTGAAAAAATTGTTTGGCTAGTGAATCAAACCTGTCACTATAGCCACTCCAGCCTAGTAAGCTGAAAAGTTAGTCTCAAGCCCTGGCATTTCTTAAGACTTCACCAAATTGATAGAAATATATGTAGCATAAAATGGAAACTTGGAAAAAATCTAAGTTTCAGATGGGATTTGAGCCCATGACCCTCCATGATCTAGACGGACACTCTAACCACTGAGCTACTGGGAACTCTATAGTGAGCGAGGGTGAAATGTGGGCCTTGACTGGAACCACATCACACAGTCACACAGCCAAATGATGACAGGCACATATGACTCATAACTACATCCCGCAGTCACATGAAAGATCAACCAACCAAACCTCCAAAGAGAGTAAATACAACATGATAGAAATACATGTAGCATAAAATGGAAACTTGGAAATCAAATTGACTATACTTAATGGCTTAATATCTAATTTGTTTCAAATGTGCTAAGTAATACTGAAACCAAGACTACT
>JAEMWC010000118.1:352500-367500 GCA_016490735.1 Pachyseris speciosa | reverse complement strand
TATCTAGACGACAAAAAACAATTGGATAAATCTGAATTACAGCAATGATCGTGGATTCATTGAGTTAATTGGCAGTCAGCTAGGAATGTTCCCAAAAGGGAGGTAAAACAAAATTAATTAAGTTGAAGGAGGTGTCCTTGGTTCCCCACCTCTTGAGCGAAATTATCAAGTAATAATTCCCGCTCATTGACAATATTGGGGTTTCAATGGCAAAATATAGGCGCCATACTTTCCTCGGTCCATACTCAACTGATAATTTTGATAATCCCCAATACTTCCTTCAAAGTCTAGATAATTAAGCTTTTGCCTTAAATTAATTACATATACAGCTTCCTGTGGCTTTATATGATTGTACAGTTTATAAATACCGGTAGTTTACCTGATAAGGCGGAATGATTACCAGCAGAACTTGACTTTGCAGATGTAAAAGCTACCTTTTCAGACTGACGAGAGGCTGATTGCCTTTCTAAAAAATATATATGAATGTATTACAGGTACATCCGGAATTCAAACATGCATGAACTGATACAAGCTAAGTAGGACTGTGCAGTAACAGAAACTCTTTGAATTCGCCCTCATTTCATGATTAACTTACTACTCACCGGAACGTGATTGCTTGTTTGATGCCTGAGAAGGTGACCGAGACATCGTCAAAAAAGGTATTAGCTGGACTAAACAAGTTCTAAGTTGATCAGCAACACCACGCTCAAAATGCGGAGTAAACTGAAAGGCTAGAAAGGTATATTATTTAACCACTTTGCAACAGAGACTATTTTATGCCGCCCAGTTGCGTAAGATACTTTTTTGATTCAAAAACATTAGCAAAGGTCTCACAATTTTTACACATTCTGGACCTGGGAAGTTCTGTTTGGATTGATAACGAGGTTCTATGTTGTTATGGAAACAATGAAACAGTAGCGCATGACAACATGAAGGATGCAGCTGACAGAGTATCCGGTCTGAAAAGTTGTCTGAAGTGTCCAGAATTGGGATTAAAAACCCCCAAATTACTTGATCTCAGTGATGTACAACCTACGAATTCGACGTGCAAAGCAAGTGGTGTTAGTTTGTAACAACAATGAGCGCTTTTTAACGGGAGAATCTATGGGGAGACTGGCAACTGTCGAGGGAGGGCAAGATGGAGGTGTGTCCGTTGTGGCCAACAACGCGGGAAAAATTGAATGCATTGATTTGGACAGTAAAATTGATCAAAAGTACCAAAACTGTACTTTTGTGGAAGAAATAGATGCATCTGGGATGTGTATAGTACCAGGTAAGCTAAAGATCGTTTTAAAAGGGTGGTAATTAAAGGTGAATGTAAATATCCTTGTGCAAGGCACTTGTGAGACCAAAAATGGAATATGCATCAGTAGTGTGGGATCCTTATAATCAATGTGATATTGACAAGCTAGAGAATATTCAGAGAGCAGCTGCTCGGTTTTGTAAAAATGACTACAGGCATACCTCCAGTGTAACAGCAATGATTAAAGATTTGGAGATTAAAGATTAAAGATTTTCATTGGCTTCTCGCCGCAAAAGAGCTTGGCTGTGCACTATGTATAAGATTACACACAACATTATCCACGTGAACAAGGGTAAATACCTAAGACCAACTAGGGAAACCCGTACACGTGGATCCTATGACTTTAAATACTATATTAAATTTCCAAGTAATGACATTTATAAGTTTTCTTATTTCCCAAGAACAATCAGAGAGTGGAATAGTCTCCCCTCTGAGATAGTATCCGCCGAATCTTTGAACAGTTTTAAGAATCACCTGAGGATCAATTTGCGAGATTAGCTGCTTCATAGTATCATTTTAATTTTTAACTTCATTGAATTACAAATTTTTTTTTGGTATTATTATTTTCACTATTATTAGAGTTTCATTATTTATATATTTATTTTTTATTTTTTATCTATTACTAAGATACTTGGTATTTATTTATTATATTATTATTGTTTATTTATTATTTATTTTTTTAAATTTTATAGTGTGCGCGATAACTTTTCATAGTTTTTGCCAACTCAAATATGTAGATGTAGATATATAATTATGTTAATTCGGTGTATCTCTTCTCAGTATCTTGTGTTATTATATCCTTTTCTTTTAAGACCACCAGAAAAGACTTATTTATCCAGTTTGTTTCTAAACACTTTGATTACATATTTTTTAAACAACAATTCAGGTCTCATAGATGGCCACACACATCCTGTGTGGGTGGGTGACAGGGTTCATGAATTTGCTATGAAGGTAATCAACTCCAAAACTCTATGAAATAATCAATCAATTATATGTTATTCTGTTTATCTTATTTTCTTATTCTTATATGTTGAAGTTAATAAAATAGAATAATAAAATAAAGTACCTCACTAAATCTACTGGTTACTGTACACAAACTGAAAATCAACATGCATGCAAGTTGCAAAAGATTCAGTGAATTCAAAATGTTTTGTGGCAAATCGAGAGGGTAAGAGTATAACCTCCTCATGTTGATTTGTAGGCAGATTGTTTTCTAAGCAAGCTGTGACCAAACTCTGGGGAGAAAATGGATTTTGAAAGGTCATGTACCAAAAATGAGGGCAATTGATCCAAAGTAAACACTGGGTTGCCCTCATTTCTGGCATATGACCTTCAAAAGGTCATTCAAATAATCTTTAGCACCGCATTTTTCCCAGAGTTTGGCCAGAAAACAAAATTTACCTAATAATCAACAAAAGACAGTTATATATTGCTCTTAGCCCTTCAAAATATGGAATGCACTTCTAATAAAATAACTACATGTACACTGTAAGAACTTATTTGCCTTTTTATGTTCTTTATTGCTCCTGCAACTAGTACCTTACCTACTTACACTGTAGTTAATAATTATTACACAAGGTTCACTTATGTGTGAAATTAAATTTTATGTCTTTGGGCTGTGCTTACATTGGCAAACCAACAGGGGGATGTGCCACACTTTTACTTCTGTCTCTAAAATAAGAACTGCACTCAAAATCACTCCAGATAACTAAGTCAGTTCTCTAAAAAATATTAGTACTAACAGTACTTACGGTAATTGACTGTTGCATTACCAAATGTTCTAACTCTTGACTAAACGAATCCAGCTTACAGGAGCTACATATATGGACATACACAAGGCTGGTGGTGGGATAGGTTTTACAGTTGAGCATGTGCGCAGAGTCTCTGAAGAAGAACTTTACACATCCCTTAGAAAAAGACTGTTGAGAATGCTGCGATCAGGGACAACATTAGTTGAAGCTAAAAGTGGATATGGTTTGGATGTAGACTCTGAAATGAAAATGCTGAGAGTGATTGAGAGGGCCAAGAAAGAGTTACCAATTGAGATATCAAGCACCTTCTGTGGAGCACATTCTGTGCCAAAGTAGGTACTGGGCTGCATGGAGTCATGTTTTGACATACTGCTTATGTGTATGTGACAAAGTTTATCAGGAGGCATAACTTAAAACACAGATCTTTTCCAAGGTGCAAACATTTCTTAAAATTTTGAATACTTGTATGGAAATAATAAAAAAGAAAGATGACAACAAAAGAAAATGGATCGAGATGCAAAGAAATTATTTCTTTGCATCTCGCAGTTTGAAGTCATCATTATAATGCACGTTTACTCCACTCTGTTAGTTACAGTGGTATCAAGCGTTGCTTTCAATCGGTAATCTATCGCTGTAAAAAGATTTTTCCTGTCCAGTTATTGCGATAAATTCGACAGTCAAAGTGTAAATGTTGTTCTTGTGACTTCTGGAGATCAAGTGAACCAAAAGATTGCCGAGTTTTCACTTGCACTTCGCGGTTGTACAGCCGGGTTCACTATGGCGGCTTCAGAGTCAACAGTGGTACCTTCTGAAGGTAAAATTCGCGACTCTTTTCACCATTTTACTGTTTTTTTTTACTTTTACTGTACGAAGTGTGGACGGTAATGAAACAATTAAATTTTTTCCCCGTAGGAAACCAAGAAGTCATCCCCGAAGGGTCCATTTGCGAAAATGATAGCGAACCAGTACCAGCAAAGAAGAAGAAAACAGATAATTACCACTGCAGCGTTCCTCTGTGTAATAATGACGTACGCTACGATGAGCACAATTTGTTGTCATTTCATAGATTCCCTGCAAAGGAGCAACATAGGACAAGGTGTTTGCACAAATTCAGAGGGATGTTGGAGAGTTTTTTCAGGTTAGATAAGTCTAAACTTATTAAGCTTAAGCTTACCTTTAAAACAACACAAACTGGCATTTGGTTAAACATACTCAAGCTTATGTACTGGCTGTTTAGATCATCTACACTGTAAATTAGGAATTACCCAAAAGCTATGCAATGCAAAATTGTGATTAAACCCGTAATGTATCATGATGGTCTTATTACGTTTTTGAACATCAGGAGAGAGGCGGAAGATCATTAGAATTGAAACAGTTGAAAGGTGCCTTTTATCTTCTCATTTTTATCTTGTATGTATTCCTCCAAGGGGTCTGAGAAGGGTGGGGCATGTAGGCCCTGTGCATTTTAACTTGAATTCAAACATCAATGTTTAGTGAATGTGGTAATATTTCTAGTACATGTATGACTGATCTGATTCAGGTGAGGTAGTAGAGATTAATTAGATGTTTTTAATGCGTTTATAGTGAAACCCCCCTTACTGGACTGACAGATATGCTGCATATATATATGTTAGTTCTGTAGCATATCTGTCAAATATCTGGAAAAAACTATCTGCAACATATCTGTGACAGATAGGAATTTGGCCTCATTCCCATATCTGTTCCCATATCTGTTACAGATATGTGACAGATATAGAACAAATGATGCAGATCTGTCAAAATAATGTATGCTGCATATATGTAGATCGAGGCTGGCCACTAGCCATTTTATGACCATCAGCTGTTTTGGGGGCTGCCCTTCCTGGTGCAAGGTTAGTGAACTAGGGAGAGGTACTGGCCAAAACCCTTGGGTTAGGAATGAAAACACACATTTAACCTCAGTCACAACAATAATTTGTTGTACTTTTTATTGCTAAATTGTCCTGGTCACCTCACATCGATAAATTATGCAAGAGTTACAGGAAAAAGCTTGGAGCTTTGAGGAGAGTGCCACGCCTTCCCCCCAAAGTACTCGAGGAAATCTATTTCAAAACAGTTGTATCAGGGGTCTCCTATTGCATTCCAGTATGGGGTGGATGCACCGCACCGCTATTCAATAAATTAGAGGAGATTCACACAAAAGCAGCCAGGCTTATTCACGATCTACCACGCGACCGAGATAACACCCATGTTCTACAAAAAGCCAACTGGCTTCCATTATCATACATGTATAAAAAAGCTATGTTAAAACACGTCCACCAAGCCTTTTATCAAGCTGGCCCAGCTCAGATAGCTGAATTGTTTTCTGTGAAAGCGACAAAGTATGACTCTCCACGATCTAAACTACTGGTACTGGGTAGACCCAAAAAGGAAATAGGTAGACTTTCTCTTCGACACAGAGGAACTATGATCTGGAACTCAATTCCCAGTAGCGTTAAAGACTATGATAATGTCACATTGTTTAAAAATCGTCTAAAGCAACTCTCCAAATTTATTAACAATTTCACCTTTCAAAAGGAGAGCTCACTGATCACGAATAAATCACATCATTTTTATTATTATTGACACTAATAAGCATTATTTTTTATTATTCGTATATTGTACACATTTGGTCTTTTTTACTTTATTAATTGTAAATATGTAAATTAGTAACGCAGGTCCACATCAGCCAATGGCTGCCAGTCTTAACCTGCGAGACCAAATAAGTATGTATGTATGTATGTATGTATGTATGTATGTATGTATGTATGTATGTAACAAGTTGACTACATTTGAAACACTATCATTCTTACAGTGCTGAGAAGCAAGGCTTAAACCAATCTTCTAAAGCTTCACAAGGACTCTCAAGGTTTTGATTTAGTCAAAAAAAGTCAAAGAATGCTTCAAAGTATGTGAACTCTGAGAGAACACTCTTTCTGTGGTGGAAAAGGTCTGCCATTTTTCGAATAAGTTCTACGCAAAGTTAATTTCTTAACGTCAGTGATGCTCAAATGATCAGTCGATATAATTCTAGAACTTTAACACTTCAGAACTAAAGAACGATGGGGCAAAGGTACAAAAAAGAAGTAAAAGTATCGGAGATGAAAAATTCGAACTTATGACAAGCGATATTCATTTATGATATGAATTGAGAAATCTGTAATCTGAACAATGCATTTCAACATCTAACCTTTCTCTGTAGACAGCCTGGGACATTTTGTGGCTTATGAACTATATGTCTGTCTGTTTTCTTCACCTCAACTGATGTGTTTTAGTCGCAAAATCCTGGGGAATCGAACATTTTAGCAGTATAGCGCAGCCAAGTCCATAAAACTTCTCTGTAACTGTTCAAACACGCGCGCGAGAACGTAAAATCAGTTGAGTTGCGCATGTGTTAATGACTTCACGGCCTTCCTGGGAACTAGCTTGTTCAAATTCAACATGGTGGACTGAAGTATTCAAGGCGATCTTGCGATGGATAAATATTGGGAAAGTAAAGCCCCGGCCAAACGCTCGCAACATTTCAACGCAACATCTTGCAACATTGTTGGGCACAACATGTTGCACATGTTTGGCCACCGTGTTGCAATATGTTGCAACATGTTGGATGGTGTTTGCACACGTTTGGCCACCGTGTTGCAATATGTTGCAACATGTTGGATGGTGTTGGCTCAAATTTGAAAACGGTCAAATTTTTCGTGCAACATTTTGGATGGGACGTTGCATGATGTTGTACTCGTTTGGCCACATTCACACAACATTGTTGCACTAGGGCATGCACGCTAGGTCCATTTGCTATTTCAAAGCACCAGAACACACGTTTGGCCAACCTGTTGCGATATGTTGCAACATGTTGGATGGTGTTGGCACATAAAAATCGACAACCCGTAAAATGTTGGGTTGAAATGTTGCGTGTGTTTGGCCAGCCCCTTCACAACATCGTCACAACATGATGCAACAATGTTGCAGGATGTTGTGTTGAAATGTTGCGAGCGTTTGGCCAGGGCTTAAGAGGTTCTCTGAAGAAACACATGGTTTATATAAGTACTCAAGGGCGAAAGGAAAAGTTTTTTTTCTGGTCTTATCAACTTCAAGTGGTTGAAGTGAAAGAAAAACCACTGTAACAGTCAAATCTGAAAATGAGCAAAAATCACTTCACTTAATTGTTGCTTCACCCTGTCTCTTCATCAATCTTGCGTCTTTGGAAACAAAACAGTGTATAGAGGAACTTTTCAAGGACTTGCCATTTACAACAGTATCAGCCAACAAAATGTGTAAGTTTGCCAGTGAAAGCAGTGGATGAAATATTTGCTCAAAGGGCTGTGGACATTCAGTGAGTGAATTGTGAGTTGAACAAAAAGGTTACAGTGCAAATAAATGCTCTAATATCTACAAAACCAGTTTATTTCTTTTCCCTAAATTATAATTAATTGAATGAAAATGTTGGAAATTTAATAATTTATACTGGTTTCAATTTATGACAATTAAGAAATTGAATTTGTCCTTTAAACTTAATAAAATATTTATTCTACATCAAACCTGCACAACAATAAAGATCCATCATGCATGCATGGCACTGCAGATAGTTCACAGATATTTCAAGACAACTCTTACGTATCTGCAAAATATCTGTAAATTACCTACAGATATTTTACAGATATGGGAACACCGACTACAGATAATTGCAGTGCTGTCACAGATATGTTACAGATTAGTTACAGATAGTTGACATATATGTTGGTTTGGTAAGGGCCAGACTGATGATGAGAGTGATGGTGACAATGGGCATGTTGAGGAAGATCAGACGGTTATGCAACAGGAACTTGAGGCAGTGCAGACAGAGTTGGAGGCTGCAAAGGTAGAATTGATGAAACTCGAAACTCAAGCTGAAGATGCAAAGAGGGAAGCTCGAGAGGCAAAGAGGGAAGCTGAAGGTGCAAACAGGGAAGCTGTCAAAGTGAAGCTGGAAAGGGATCATTACAAACAGCTGGCTGCAGAACACTTAACAATTTCCAAATTTGGGTTGGAGAGATTTTCTTCTGACAATGACTCAGTCAAATTTTATACTGGCTTTCCAACTTACAATCATCTTGTATTTTTCTTTGAATTTGTGAGGCCAACAGCTGAAAATACGAGTTATTGTTATGCAACGGGCAGAAGAATCTCAGAGAAGTTCACACACAATGCTTCTTATAGATGAAATGTTTATGTTTTTGGTTTGTATCAAACTAGGACTTTTTGTTCAAGATCTGGCAGTTCGTTTTCGGCTTCATATTTCAACTTTTAGTAGGAAACTGACCACTTGGGTTAATTATTTGTTTTTTTTTTGTTAGGCTCTCAACCCATATGGTCCTCAAGGGAAGAGATTGATGTTTGCGTGCCAGATGAATTTAAGCAGCATACCCATCTACCAGAGTAATCCTAGACTGTACTGAGGTGTTTGTTCAAACTCCATCATCACTTTTGCTACAGTCCCAGCTTTACTCCAGTTATAAAAGTAACACTACACTTAAGTGTCTGATTGGTATTGCACCTCATGGGGCAATTATATTTGTGTCATCCCTTTATACAGGTGCAATTTCAGACAAGGAGATTACTAGGTGTTCAGGTATTCTTGATCTCTTAGAAAGGAATGATTCAGTTATGGCTGACAAAGGGTTTGATATTGAAGATTTGCTTCGAGAAAAGGGTGTGGGCCTAAACCTAGCTTCCTCCATAATTATCTTCACAGTCAACGACAGTTTTCGATGCAGGAAGTACAAGAAACTAAGACAATTGCTAAACTGAGGATTCATGTGGAGCGAGCAATTCGCAGGATCAAAGAATTCCACATTTTTGATTCAGACATTTCATTGACAACATTGGGTTCTGTAAATCAGATGTTCACAGTTGCTTGTTTATTGACAAACTTTCAAGGGCCATTGATCATGAAAGCAGCTAAAAATGGCAATTAACTGTTCACAAGAGTTGACAGAATTTATGCATGTATGTGAACGTCATTTATTTAATAAAAAATCAAACTACGGTCACTTTGTCTCATTTGAGTGAAATGAAGATCTTATATCAAACTTACAGGTAATAATTAAAGAAAAACATATCCACCTTGTCTTTGGCTGACTGGAAAAAGTACTTATCAAAATAAATTCTGACACGCAAAAAAAGTTTTATCATTCAAATATAAAAAAAAATCGTACCAGTCTAAGCCTGTAAGGCCAAGCTGACATTGAACCTGGAAGTATAATACTCATGATTCTTCTTTAAAGTCAACCCATTGGTTTCTGGGTCAACAGTCAAATATCTGACATTCTTCAAGTCAGTTTCTCCTTCTTTGACCACCTTGATCTCTGGAAGCCCAACGGGATTACGCCCCTGATTGGCTTCATCAATGTCAAATACCTTTCTGTCTTGGCTGCAGCCAAGCCAAGGACATTTTAGGTCAATGACCAGTCCTGATGGGAAAAGATTGACTCGATTTTCTCTGCTGACACTTGCATAGATCATAGCAGCTCTTGCCTCCAGCTCTATCCCTCTCCTCATTGCTGCTGTTACAACATGTCTGCTGGGGTTAAGCTGACTGACGAGGTTTTCAAAACTGCTCACCCTCTTTGCCAGTCCCAAATTTGCTAGCAGTTATCCTTTTTTTCCACAACAAATGCCACAGGTTGTTGGCACTTTGAGTTACTGTTTTATTTTGCAGATCAAGAGAAATGTCTCTCGTAATTCTCAATGATTCAAAAGCAGCAGCCTTTTCCTCATCAAGACAAATTAAAACATTGTTTTGGTACCTGCTCCCGGCAGTTTCCAAGGGCAATGGAGGAAAACCACAGGAAGTGTAGTCAATAATGATATACTCCTGTGATAGCTTCTGCTGGTAGGACAAAACACTCCCAGTTGGGACATTGCCAAATTTTGACTGTGTGAAAGCAATCTTAGCCATTTTATCTTCTCTGGGGGCCAATGCTGCCATGAGGGGTTCAGGTTCAAGGCCATTGAACTGCGATTTAGTCAGTATACTGTACATTTTTGCTGGAGAGTACAAGGTGCTCTTGATAAATTTGGAATAGTCAGCACCAGACTGTGGCTTCTTGACAAGCACATCTCCTTTTGTTCAATTTTTTTCCTTGTGGAACACTCCATCTCTGAGGCATACTAGTACATGTCAGGTCATCTGGAAATGACTTGAGACCAAGCTGTTTACAATGGGCAACATAGAAGAGCAAGCCAATCACATGATGGCAGTATACACTGGCTCCTGAAACACAGCTGCACCTCCCTCTAGACAATGACTTTTCACCAATCTCCACATGAAAAGAATGTGGGGGCTCATTCTTTTTCATTGAATGGAAGCACTTTGCACTCACAGTGGCTTGCCCATTACTGTATAAAACTATAAAAAAGAAAAAAGGTTTATTTATTCTTATTTTTAGTATTATTATTATTATTATTATTATTATTATTATTATTAAATTAATCCAAGTATGCTGAAAATACAACTTTCACATTAATTTTTGGTCTTGTTTCTCAGAAAAAAATAACAAACAATTTTTCCTGACCTACTATCACTCAAGTAGGGAAAGCTTAGAACTAATAAAAGAAAACTTGAAAAGGTAAGGAATTTTATTTCGGCCAAAGGTTATCGTCTAGGTCATCTCTGTAGATTGATTACGATTAATTAAAAACATTCCTCACCTTTAAGTTCGTGCAAATAACCTGGCCTGGCAAAAAACTTGTATGCTTTCGCAGTATTTTCGCACCCTGATTGTTTCTTAGCATGACTTTCAACATCGGCAAAGATCATACTTGTGGAAGCTGGGACAAATCTGTGGTTGAATTACCTGCAAACAAATTTTGCATTAGCTGATGACTCGAGTTATGTTTCGCTTTATTCAAGCTCTCAAGCGGGTAAATAAAACTGAAACAAATTTAGCATTCATGTTGCAAAGTTTTGGCGACATCCAGAAGAGAAATCAATAAAAAGTATCTCCTATTTTCTGATGGGACCATTCCTAAAACATCTTAAAGCAAAGAATCACAAAACTTACCTTCAGAAGGCACCACTGTTGACTCTGGAGCTGCCATAGCAAACTCAACAGTACTGCCGCGAAATGTGAGTGAAAACTCAAAATAACTGCAATGTTTTGGTTCACTTTATCAGTCCAGAAGCCACAAGAACAACATTTACACTTCGACTGTCAAATTTATCGAAACAACTGGAGAAAATCTTTTTAGAGCGATAGATTATTGATTGAAAGCAACACTTGATTGCACTCAACGCTTTGTTTATCAGGACGATGCTTGGATGGCTTGCCATCCAGCAAACCGTTGCTAAGTGGTATCCAAGCACGTGACCAAGTCATGCAAAGGGCCTATGACAAAGCTTTAATTAAAACTCAGTAAATGAGCAGAATATGAGGAGTCAACAGAGCAGGGAGGAAGAAACCCTTTCCACTAATGCATTCCAGTGAAAAGTGCTTTCTGCATGCCAACTAGTGGACACTTTGTTGACATCTTTACTAGTCACAAATATTGTTGGCCAGTATCAGTCAGGTAACCAAAATTGTATCCTTCTTTTGCAAACTACAGATTTCATTTCGCAAACTACAGATTCTAATTTTGCAAACCACAGATTTTCTTTCATTTCGTTCCATTTCATTTCACAAAGTACAGCAAGTAGGTGTAAGTTTTTTCTCAAACAATCTCGCCGACTCAACGACTTGTTTAACATTTTAAGGTGTTCATTTGTCGTCAACTGTTTAACGTTTTGAGGTAGCTGTTTTTATCTATGGTTCACAGTTTAACACTTTAAGCTATCCATTTTGGGGTTTGGTCAACCATTTACATTTTTAATTAGAAATGGAACTCATTTTTAGGCTCGACACTATGCAAGCAGAGGGCTTATAAATAATGTTTTTCATTTCTTATAAATGGCGCGCACGTCCTATTTTCCGCGCGCTTAGCTTTTAGTAATGTTTCTTTCAATTTTACAGTTGCACAAACATTTAACGGTTTTCACACTGAAGAAGGGCTATGTCCGAAACGTTTGTGTTTTTTCACAAGATGTCACTTTGACACTTTTTTCTCAATTTAATATCTATTTTTTTCAAACTTCATTTAATTTTTTTGCGATCCATTAAAATGGTTGGAAACCATTTAATTGAGTATAGCCATTTACAATCCATTTACAACTGTTTTTCTTGACCATTAAAACAGAAAAGCATTAGACTAAGTGTTCATTTTCCCAAAGAAGCTGTCACAACTTGTGTGTATAATTATATGTGACAATTGTTTCTAAAGCTTTCAGAGGTGAAAAGTACTGGTTTGTTTATGTTGTAGGTCAAAATGAAATTCAGGTCAAAATGATTTTAACCTAGGTCAAAATTAAATTTCTTTTTCTAAATGTCATGAATAATTAAGGTTACAAAACAAAGGAACTTCATTTTAACCCAGGTTAAAGTCATTTTCACATGAATTTCATGCACCTACAACATTTACATTTATATTATATTTTGTCAAAACCAATCAGTTGCAGTTTTATTTTCTTGAAAATGAAAATCTCACTTGCCAACCAGGCAAGTGGTCAAGCGCTAATTTCAAACCCTATTGAAAATGCCTATTCTTTGAGATAAAAGAGAGAAAAAATCAACTAAGTGGAAACAGACAATTATAAGAATGTTTGTATGATATTCTGCACAATATCTTTATCCCCATTTCTCTTACACTTTTGTAATATTATTGGTTATTGATCTAAAAAACAGTTGAATCTAATTATTATAATAATGATAATTATGACTTTTTTATATAGTGAAAAATGATAAATAATTAGTTTATTAATTTACAGTTATAATGATGAGATTGTTATTGTGATAGTAGTATTATGATGTACTGGTAACAACTGATATCACATCACACTCATTAGCTTAATATAGATAGGAGAAATTTTATCCAATATTTACAGTATAGTATGTTTTTCTGTTGTCCAATTAGGGGAAGTACTCCAGAGGAAGCTACAATTAATGTTGTTAACTGTCAGATTCCTAAGCTTCAAGAGCTGATGAAAAACCAAGAATTAACTGTAGATAACATTGATGTGTTCTGTGAGAAGGGTGTGTTTGGCTTGGATGATACAAGGAAGATTCTTGAAACTGGAAAAGCTATAGGATTAGCTATTAATTTCCATGGCGATGAACTGCATCCTATGAAAGCAGCAGAAGTATGTTAACCTAGTTTTTTAACCTTGTTCTGGTATCAGAAAATCCAAGTTATTCTCTCCCCTTAGGCAAACAACACTCAATAGGAGAACATCAGCTGACAAATGTGTGGGAATTCCTGGTTTTAAAAACTGTCTTTAAACTCTCTCCTTTTGTTTTGGCTTGAAACCCCCAAAGTTATATTTGTAAATTTCCCTTCATTGCCTAGATATGTTTAGTGGTAATAACTTGAGCCAGCCTGACATCCTGACATCAACATACACAATCTCCTCATTGTTCTCCATGTGATTTATATAGTTCTAGTTGGGAGAATTTGGTTAAACATCAAGACATTCTTCTTTGGTGGTAATTTCCTTTGTTTTGACATACAGTGTATGTGCATTGTCATGTACTGACACTGTGAGGCAAAATTACATGCAAGTTACTGTTACAGATTTAAGGGTTTAGCAATTAATTAAGCATCACAGCTGCCTATCAGAAACAAAATAATTATAATGTATCTTGTAATTTTCCATCTGTCTTCAATAATTTGATGGCTAGTTAGGGGCAGAAGTTGGGGCGCGAGCTATAAGCCATCTTGAAGAAGTGAGTGAGAATGGGATACAGGCCATGGCTGCTGCATCTGTTGTGGCAGTGCTTCTTCCCACAACTGCATATATCTTGCGACTCAAATCTCCTCCAGCGAGAAAAATGATTGATGCAGGTATTTATACTCTTATGTGGTGTGCATTTATTTTCATTTGTTTGACATCATACAGTAAATTGTATACTAACAAATACTGAAACAAAAGAGAAAGCAAACTTTAACATGCAAATCAAATTATATTTGTATAAATTTAAACACTTAAACACCACCAGCTAATACCTTAATCGATAAGAGCTCCAGACTACTGGACAGATGGTTGTGGATTCAAACCCCAGACCTGATCACAAACCTGGGTTTTAAAATAACTGGTGAGACCACGTTGGCTGTGTGGTCAACATTTCCTTCAGTTAAGATGATCGCATCATTTAGCAGTGACATTGCAACTATGACGAAATTTACATCTTTCTTATCTAAGCCATTTTAAAATATAAACAAGTAGTCTGTACAGGAAGAAGAATAATTGTTTACTATATCTCTTTTTGTTCCACAGATATTCAAGTTTTTAAAATATGCAAATTACCAAGTGATGACATCATAAACTTGTGAATCCAAATTTTGATCAAATATGATGAAAAAGATATCTCAGCCAATTTGCATCAGAAATGCTTGATTCTTTGCAGTAACTTTCTAATAGGTGTGCTCCACAATATTAGCTCACCAGTTTTGTTACCATGGCAACATTTTGGTTCCAGACCTCCCTGATATTAAGGGCTTTGCTGGCCACCTTTTGCATTCTATTTTGCTATTTGCCACTGGTGCCTTATTTGCATGATCCAGCAAGCATATAAATGTGTTTGGTCAAGTTCTTGGCCTTGTTAAATGTTTTTTGACCTAAAAATCACTAACATAGTGAAATCAGGTTGGAGGGGACTGGAAAAGAGTGAGTTGCCATGGGAACCCAATTTTTTATAGCTGTAGGTGTGTTGCCTGTAGAACTATTAGCCTACCAAGTTTCAATGGTTTCTGTTGCAAATTGACTGAGATAGGTCTTGGGGGTATGATGTCATCAGCCCTCTCATTTGCATATTTTACAAATTTTTCAAACATAAATATCTCTGGAACCAATGCAAATAT
>JAEMWC010000118.1:270000-345000 GCA_016490735.1 Pachyseris speciosa | reverse complement strand
GTTGACGGGCCTATGCAACTCCTGCGGTTCGCTGATAGATTGTGTTTTGCGTTTATAGCTTTGCTCTAACCAGAATGTAGTGATTTTCCTTTGCGATATGATAAGAGTGGAGGCTCTTTAAAGATTTCTCTTAGTTGTGGTTGATTCTGTATGAGGTGTCATTTCCCTAATAGTATTGTCTTGAAGCTGGGTGATATTGCGTTACAAAGGGCAGTATTAGGGCCATTTATACGGGAGGAAATAAGACGCGTCTTATCTAAGACGCGACTTAAATAGGACGCGAACTGTACCGTTTATACCTTCGCGTCCTACATAAGACGCGAAGATCTCGTATAAATGGTTCGCGTCTTATTTTTGATACAGCCTCGCTTACCCGCCAACAGTGGAACGCTGTAGCAAGAAACAAAAGCGTGCTGTCCTGTTATTTCTCAGAGATTTTTTTTCTTATGAAGACCACGCCGTAGCATACAAAGAAATCAACAGAAATCCGAGAACAGTCGGAAGAAAGTGATATACGGATTGGTGCGACTGATGGCAGGTTAAAGAAGGAAGGTGCTGAATTCATTTTTGGCTCTCCCGGCCATCTTTTGCAACGCTTTGCATCCAATTACGCTATCTAATCATAAGACAAGCTTTTTATGCAAGCGCACTTGCAGTTCACGTCTTATTTAGGACGCGAAACCATTTATACGAGGAAGTTCACGTCTTAAGTAAGACGCGGACAAAATAAGAACAGCTGAAAACCCTGTTCTAAGATAAGACGCGTCTTATGTAAGACGCGACTTAAATAAGACGCGAACGCTTATTTTGTACCATTTATACGATCAATTCGCGTCTTATTTAAGTCGCGTCTTACATAAGACGCGTCTTATTTTCTCCCGTATAAATGGCCCTATTGTCTTACGTGCATTCTTGTTCCTCGGTTTGTTGTGGTAACGCTTTTCTGTCAGTGAATTTGACTTCAGAGAGGTGTCTCTCTATGGATACCCTTTATTTTGAAGGCGTCTGTCGAAGTTTTTCATGTTTTCCTCAAAGGTTAATTGTGAGGAATTTGATAAAGCCTTTTGTTAGGCCTGGTGGGTGAAATTCGTGTATTGTGCCGCGGGATAGGGTATGGTTGGCACAGACTTCCCTGTGTGATCCTTACATAGGGTGCCTAAATTGTATCAGCTAAGAAATACCCAGCAAAACGAAGAACAAATGATAATTTTTTTTGTTTTTCCGCAGCGGTAAGCCGTTGTTTGGATCGTTCCTTATTAGCCTGCTGAATCCGGCCTTTGTTTCACGTCAATTCTTTCCTGCTTTTACGGGGTCTCGTCCTTGAATAGGGTATCAATTTTTGTTTGCTTCATCCTTAAATAGGGTCAGGGTTTCAGACCCTTTGCGGCACACACCTATCCGAAATTTATGGGAGTACCCATAAAGAGATTTACGGAAAATTAAGGTTGCCCTAAATGTGCGTAAGGTTGGTGAAGCAAGTTTACATCACTTCGTAAAGACTTGTAGTAAAGGTATTTACGTCAATCGCACGTAAAGCTTGCGTAAAGATTGTTGAAAGTTGATGAGCCAGATTTACTTTCCGTTACACGCCATATAAAGTTTGCGTAAAGTTGCACTTGACTAGACTGAAAATAAAGTTAATATAAAGCTAGTGTAAGTGTGTCCAGTCAAATTACGCTTGTTTACGTGTTGATGTGATTGTTTCAAACCACAAGGGCACCCAGCGACACGTTTCGGTAGATATTTGTTCGGTAGAAGGTAGTTCGCCTTTGGTTTTCGGCGTCGATTAAAGAGAGCACTCGGGTTTTCGCAGCTGAAAGGACACTAAGGTGGCCTAAAAGATTCGCAATGGGGAAATCGTGGCCCCTAAGGTTTTCGGAAAGGTCGTAATTTCTGTTTTTGGCAGTCAAAAACGTCAGCTAGCCTTTTCGGAAAGAAAATAGTCCCCTAGAAAGTTCGTGGAAAGGTCATTTCAGCTGGCATTTTCTTAGTCTCCTACGCAGCCGTTCTTTGTCTCGTCAAGGAACGTTGCGTGACGAGACAAAGAACGGCTGCGTAGGAGACTAGCATTTTCTCAAAGAAAGATATTATTCCCTAACATTTTCGGGCAATTAAAATTTCAGCTAAGGTATCGGAACAGATCAAATTCTTCCAGCTAACGAAAACATAACTTTAAACGGACTCCGCCAAACACCATAAGGTACTTAAAAATACCTTTCTACAGCTTAGTGGTTGATTTGGCTCGTTGGGTGCCCCTGAAACCAGGCTTTCGCAAAACATCGAACTCCGGCTCGCAGGGTAGCGCAAATGACTTTGCAAACGCATTTAAAATAACAAATGAAATAAAAATTCAATTTCTGCTTCAAATTAAACTTGAAATCAAATGATAAATTAGAAATGAAATTTCATTTGAAAGCGAAATATCACATACATTTCAATTTACATGTGGTAAAATGGAGTGATAAGGATGGGCCACCATACTGGTGCAAATAGGGGGTGGGTCATTACATTTTATGTAGTCAAAAAGGGGAGGTTCACCAAAAAGTCCAAAGTTGAACTGAACTTTGTACTTCTTCCCTCAACATATTAATTTTGTTTCTTCTTGGGAACCTTGCTTTTTCAAACAACCAAAAGATAGTATGAATTCTCCATAAAGAACTAGAAAGCAAGGTGGAAAAGCTGAAGCACATGAAGCCGGAGGTCATGCAGCCATAGATCAAAAACAAATCTGAACTTTCAGCTCATGAATAAACCATACCGGATAAGTCCACATGAAGTGTTACAGTCGTGATTAATTACAAATACAGTCTATCATTTATTAACTTGGTTATGTGGAATAAGAGGGGAGGGGAGGGGGCTTAAAAGAGAGGGGTGGCTTATTGAGAGAGGAGGGGGGCTCAATGGAGGATTTACGGTATATTTTTCATGGGGCAAACAATCAGCCTTCCTTTCAAAAGTAAGTTTACACCAGATGGTCAAGAGAACAAAATAGGAGCAGCATCATAAAAGTAATTATAGTGACCTATAGAGGGGGGAGGGCTGATGCAATTTTTTTCCCCAGGTGAAATTTTTTTATGTCCTCCCCCAATTTCCTGCAGAAAAAACTGTAACCCTCCTCCTTGTATGACCCAAAAACATTATGACCCTCCCCACGCTAAAAGATATGACAGGGATTATTAAACAAGATCAACTTTTACCTTATGCAGTTCATAACAGAAAGCGTATTGCTCTAGATCACAGAAACAGAACAAAAGGAAGAGCAAAAAAGGAAACAACAGAGAGAAAGTCAAAATTTTAAACTGCTTCATCAGCTTTTGTCAGCAGATTTAAATTCAGATGTCATTGACAAATATGTGAATGTAGAATCTCTTGCAAGCCTTTCAGTTACACACTTCAGGTGGCTGAAAAAATGGCAAAGAATGGTCGCTTGACAGAAATAGCCATTACAACAGCACAAGACTATTTAGATGGTTTTATAGAAGAAAGTGAGGAATTACTGGATACAGATGAAAGTCTCTCTGGGGAAGATAGTGACAGTTTGACAAAGAATGAGGAGTGTGGTGACTAAACCTTAAATATTGTGATGCTCCACTGATGGGTATAATGTGAGCTGGATTAATTTACACTTTTCTAACATTTATGTGTTGATTAGTTGGTTCTGACAGAAAATCTTCAAGAACGTTTAGATATGATGCTTTGTTTGATACGTAAAGAGCGCTTTGTATGCAACAGTTGACATATATCTAGGGTTGTTGGATTGTTCCGGTTGATCATTATTAAAGTTTAAAATGCCAACTGTGCAAGGGACTTATTCGTTTAATAATATATTTTATTTGATTATTTATTTTTAGTTTAAGTGAACAGCAAGTTCAAAATATGGTATGGCCCTCCCCAAAGCACAGCTTAACTTTTTGGTGACCCTCCCCTTTTTGGCTACATAAAATTTAATGACCCTCCCCCCATTTGCACCAGACCTCCCCACCCACCCTCTAATCAGTGGCCTTACGCTGACGGTAGGCCAGGACCTCTAGCTTATAGTATGGAAGAAGGACATCACTTGCTCACCAAATCGGTCTTTCTTGACATTTATTCCGTATAAGTCTTATATTAAAGTCTCTTCTTCTTCCTAGTGGGCCCACCTCCTTCGAGATTGAAGATTCTTATGAGCGTATATCCCTGCGTGAGTGTACATCACTGCAGTCTGACCCTGTAGGTATGTACATCCAGCAAGGATTCGAACATTTACCAACCGAAGCGCTTTTCTTCGCACCGTTTTCCTAAGGAATTTTACGGCTTTCGTCGACCGCCATCTTTGTTAACTTAGTAACCGAGCGTAACATGTCGGCAGTGTACCCTCCCTCCCTTCCCCTGCAAGGTGTTTTTGTCCGGTATTCAATTTTTGATTTTCATCGAAGACCAAAATTGAGATGGGGATTTTTATTTCCAGTTTCTGACACGCGAGCGGTTTGTTCTATATTCATTCAATGAAAGAAAGATCTAGAGTACGAGGGATTCAATTTTTATGACAATAGATTTTTAGAATAATGGTGGCAATTTTCGTTTTTGATTTAGACGGAAAATAAGAAAATCGAAAAAAGGAAAGTCGTTTTTATTTTTTTTGTTTCATTAGAAAACAATGAAAATTAAAAACCGGTCTCGACAGTGATTTTTCTGTAATTCGACAATCAAAACTATTGATTTCAATTTTGATTTTTCCTTTTTCAATTTTGTTAAAAATGGACTGAATGGAAGGTGCACGGAAATTGATTTAGATTTTCAATTTTTAATACTGGATGAAAATCAAATGGACGAAAACCACACAGACCGAGCACCAGGCCTCGCTTTGAAAAAGAGACCAAAGGTAATTCGGAAATGGCCTGTTGATACGTAAAATTTATGAAAAATAAATGTCTGCATCTGCTTTGAAGGTGCTGATGCTTCGTTTATCAATTATGTCTAACGGCAGCTCGTTCCAATCTTGAATTGTTCTGGGCCAAAAACTGATGTTTGTATTGGTTTAAACTTCTTGGCATGCGAGTTCCTTGTTGTAGTCAAGGTGGAATATCTAGTACAACTTTGTTGTGAAGAGTTTTATACATCAATGCTAATCAGGCAATTCGTCTCCTGTGTTCGAGTGTTTGCCAATTCAGATGGTTCAATGCTCTTGTCACACATTCTGACTCCCTTGAGATCGTTCTTGTTGCAAAACGGGCTGCTCGTCTTTGGACTTGCTCTAGTAAGGCCTTCTGGTAGTTTCTGTAAGGGTCCCAGGAACAACTTGCATACTCAAGGGTTGGTCTGACTAGTGATGTATATGAGTGGCTTCAGCTTACTTGATCACATCAATTTGTGAAGCATCCTGGTGATGTATATGCTTGCGCCTTGACACGTTCTGGGCAATGGTGGAGGTTTCTTTTCACGAACCCTAACATTTTGTTTGCCTTGTTTTTAATATTCAAGACGTGACTTTTCCTATAAAATAACACCCAAATATGACTGTTGTATTACAGATTCCAATGACTGGTCACGTATTGTTGATTACAGGGCTTCTTTCTACACACGCGAAGTACGTAGCATTTTTTGGGATGAAAGTCTGTCTGTCAAATTGTTGCCCACTTGACAAGACTGTCTAGATCCCTTTGAAGCTGCGAGGCATCCATCTCATTACAAAAAAGACCATACATTAAAGTGTCATGTACTTAGATTAAATATGATCTGCTATGTCATTGATATAATCAGGAAACAAGTGGCCCTAGTAGGTTGTGGAAAGACTGAATTGCAAAAATACTGTTTAGGATTCTCCTTTACATGGATTTTCAAGACGTGCAAGCACAACTGAACCATTACAACAACAGGCAATCACAAGGTTACAAACTTAAGAAACTTCAGTTGTGGAATACGTGCAAAGACCTGCCTTTTTTAGCTCTTATGAGTAGGAAATAAATGTCCGTTAATGAAGATGTAGCAACCTTTGTGGAGCATCATTTTTCGTTTTGTTCTTGACATTAAGGAGGCGTAGGCCTTAAGATGTACCTGTTGAAATCAAAATTTCGTATAGAAGAGAAGCTTCGATTTCCTTGACGCTACAACATCTTTTCGATGTATGATCAAAGGTTATTTTCTCACCAGCTTCCAAGCAACAGCCACCCGTGGTCGCACATTTTGGAAAAGGGCACTTATCTTGAAATCTAGTCAGACTCTTCATAACGAAACTTCAGGAGTGTAAACTATTCAAGTCCCACAACTTGTAGGCCAAGTTAGAAAAAAATCTGAAGAGTGCTTTCCAGTAAATTGCAAATAAAGTTTTAAACGCCGGTTTTGTTTATACCCGAAATTTTCTCCTAGCTTTACAGGAAATATTAAACATTTTACACTTTTTTCCTCTGTTCAAAGAATTGTCTTGGTATCAAAAACATTTTTAATTCAAATCGAGCCTCCTGGGTAGTTGTGATTGTAAAATATTGAAAGCACGGTCAAGTCACAAATGTTTTTGTTATTTTTAAACACCAACTCTTTAATGACTCGATATTTCCATGATTTTTCGTTTGTTTCCTCGAACATGGTATCAAACAATTTCCCAATTATGTCAACAAGTTGTGATAATGTTTTTTTACTTATAAATTACCATAGCGACAGTACAGCTTCTTAGAAACACTTTTCATTTTGGATTTATGTGTCTAACAAAAACGAGTCAGATGACCCCCGTTTTTTGTAATTGAATTGGAAGAAGCATATGAAAATTCATCTTTCTGCAAAGTTTTAAAAAAATCTGTACATTGGGTCCAGAGCCACTTTAAATTATCGAAAAATTAAGGTGGCTTTGAACCCAATGTACAGATTTTAAAAAACTTTCCAGAAAGATGAATTTTGATATACTGATTGCAATTCAATAATAAAAAAGGGGTCGCCCGACTCGTTTTTGAGTTACAGGCACAAAATCCCAAAATTAAGGGTATTTCTAATAGGCTGTCAGCAGACCGCCACTAATTTCTCTCCCCTCAGATCATTACGGAAGATGATTCCTTATGGGTTCTTGTGATTTCGAAATGTTATCTCTGAATGTAAAAGGTTTGAGTAACTTTAAGAAACGACGTTCAGTATCAGGGACGTAGCTACCTGTACGCACGTGCGCACCTGAAAAAGTCAAAAACCAAAAAATGAAATAAAAGAAATTAAAAAAAGAAAAATGAATAAAAAAGCAAATAAAAGATTTTTTTCCAATAAAAAAGCACAATGTACATGTGCCCAGTTCTATTCATTTAACTCGCTGGTTTCTTTGAAATGTTGATAGGACAAGAAACGGTGTTTTTCCACACCAAATGTCGGTTTCCACGGAGAAGCGACGACTCACTGGTGAACCGAATGCTCCAAAAAAGCGGGGGAATGCGATCAGAAAGCCAGCGTTGTGGTCACCTCGTTTTATAGCCTTGGATCGGCCTGTCTTCGCTCTGCTTGGCTTTGCTCGGCCAAAAACTCAATTACAGATTATTATTTTGCCTTCGGCACTGACAAAATGACAGAGCAGAAACAAGAAACTGAAGCAAAGCTTTAGTAGCATGAAGAGGCTCAAGACGCCACTTCGGAGCGTTACGTCAGATAGGAGGTTGCCCTCGCTATCCGTGATGCATTTTCAGAAACATAAGGAAATTGACTTTAATGAGGTCATCTCTGTGTTTGTTGAAAAGAAAGACAGGAGATTAGCTCTGCGCCTGTAACGGAAAACCAGTTATAACTTCTATGAAAGCTATGGGCAGTTATATATTACATAACCTCAGGATTTTGGTTTATTGTTCTTGGAGATGCAGACATGCACAACTAGATTGCTTTTTGTAGATTTCTAAGAAAGGCCCGGGACGAATCTAGAGTTTGGTCAAGCTCTCTAAAAATTAAGACGTTAACGTCTAAAAACTTGCAGTTGCCAGAAAAACCTAGTGAAAAAGTAAAAAAAAAAAGGAGAAAAATAAAAGTAGTAGAGCATGTCGCTCACAGCAGCAAATTGAGCGTTACTTGGAACTGCATCTGATGCATCAGTGCTAAGGTAAGCTTTGGTGTGCCTCTTGCTAGGGTTAGTTGTTTGCTTCTTCAGCTTTTTATTTAGCACAAAGTTGCATAGACTGAAACGTAAGTTAAAGCAAGCCTGATCAGCCTGAACTCAATTGATAGATTTATAAATATAAATTCGAATGCGGGAGCAGGGTTGGCGTAGTGGTGAGAGTGCTCGCTTTCTATCAATGTGGCCCGGGTCATAAGTTGGCTGAGTTTGTTGGTTCTCTACTCTGCTCCGAGAGGTTTTTCTCCGGGTACTCCGGTTAGAGTTGATTTGATTTAGTTTCCCCTTTTATTAGTAGAGCATCTGTGCTCCGCTAGATATATTTGAGACTTATTTTAAAATAAAGTAATGATGATACGATGATGATGATGATGATGATGATTATTATTATGCGCATCGATAATTGTCGATCGTTTTAGCACATTATTTCCTTTTGACAGCTATTAAAACACTTTGATTTCCCCTCAGAATGCTGGAAATCGCATCTCCGAGGACTAACATTTCAAAATTTTCCGGGGGAACATGCCCCCGGAACACCCTTTATATAAATCCTAGATCCGCCCCAGAAAGACAGTTATATTTTACATAGCCTCAGGATTTCGGTCTCTTGTTCATGGAGGTATGGACATTTATACGTTGATTGTTCGGGGGAGATTTCTAAGAATCGCGAACCTAAATGAAACTTAACTAGGGCACAATTACATCTATGTGGGTGCGGTACACAGCTGTAAAAATATCTCTCATTTATGAATAAAAGTCTGAGATACACTAACTTGTTAGTTCAATTAATTATAAGCGACCGAAATACTTTCAACAGGCAGAATTTCACGACTTAGGTAATATTTCATATCAAGTAAGATCGCTTATACGCTTACAACATAAACTCAGCATTGCTGATGGTAAAAGAAAATTTAATAAAGGCACGTGAAGATTGGAGATTGTTCGTTTCACCATTGCATTTTGGGCTTTGCTGTTAAACGATCGGTGATATGCAGCGGAATTCTGGTATTGTAGTCGTTATTTTTAGCTTTAATGATTGCTAAAACACAGTTGGTCCTATTCATACAATTATTATAACGTTCTGACAAACTTTAAACAAGAAATAAACCATAAAAAGGAAGCAGTATTTATCATCACATATGTGTGACGTTGGATGGAAAAGAGTTAAGCCCCCCTCTCCAATAAGCATCCCCTTAATAAGGACTGAAATTAAATAAGCCCCCTCGGGGGGGGGGGGGGGGGGGGCTTAATCGAGCTTTTACGGTAAATATAATACTTTGACAAAAACCCACAGGCTTCCTTTGGAAAAATCGAAGAGCTTAGTGGAAACCCTACTAAGTGACTCAGGATTGTGGCGTAGACTAGGTTTGGCGGGATACCCACAAGTCAGTAGCGATTCTGAAAGCCGGTGAAAGCAGTGGCGTTTGACTTTCTTTGTGTTTGCCAAATCACGAAGAGATATAAGTTGACTTGCACAGAGAACAACACTAAAAAAAAAATAAAAATAAGCCTACCTTTTACCTAGAGATATATGTACTGAGAATTACAAGATAAAATAAATTATACGAATGCTACAAAATGCTAAACGAAAAACGTGTTTTAAGTTTTCTTTTAAAGATATAAACAGAGTTGGCGCTTCTGACGTCAAGTAGTAGCGCATTGCAGAGCTTCGGAGCCGCCCAAGTGAAGGCCCTATCACCAAGTGTTCCTCGAGATTTAAAACTAGGATAACTAAGTAAAAATTTATCATTAGAATTCCTAAGGTTGAATCGCGATAGCGGCTTAACAGAAATCAAAGAAGATAACTAAAATGGAGCTAAACAATGAATGATCTTAAAAGCCAGTAATTAAAAACGATTTTGGCATCAATTCGAAATATGTTTGGTAACCAGTGTAACTCCATAAGAAGCGACGTTATGTGTCAAAATTTATGTTCTTTCCTTGCTCAAGCATTCTGCACACGTTGCAGTTTTTCCAATGAATAGTCTGGCAGGCCGTATAACAAGTTATTGCAATAGTCAAGTGGACTTGTTACGAAGACGTGAATGAGAGTCTCCGTTGACATTTGGGAGAGATATTTTCTGATACGTCGTATATTGTACAGATAGAAGAATGAAGAGAGAAACATAAGTAACATAATATGCGTAATCACTGACAGGCTGGAGTCGAGCTCACCATGAAGATCCCAACTCGCGATGGACACCGGATGAATGTCACAGTTGCCCACGCGAATACAAGTAATATCCACATTTTCCACTCGGCTGTTGTGGTGTACCAATAATTATGAAATCAGTCTTGTAGCCATTCAGTTTAAAATTACCACTCAACATTCACGAACGAATGTCCGTTATGAGATGCACTTTACTGCTGAATGTTGGTTAAAGCTACTGAGCACTTGGACTAAACGAGATGTGCACATGTGTATCATCCGCATAACAACGAACCTCGAGCAGATAAGTTCTGACAATCTCAAAGAGTCTACTGGCATACAGCGTATTAAAATGATAAGGGACCCAGACAGGTACCCTGAGGCACACCACATTCCAATTTGAACTCCTCGGAGAGCGTCTCATTAATTAATACTGATCTGCTGAGATCTACCGGACAAATAAGATGAAACTACCAAGAAAGCACTTTTCCTTGTATAACAAAAGAGAATTGCAGCCGATGAAGCAGGGTATCGTGATCTACGGTACCAAAAGCGACACTTAAGTCGAGTAATAGAAGCAAAGTAACACGCTGGTTGTTCGTATTCAGAGAAGAATGACATTGACAACTTTCAGCAACGCCGTTTCTGTGCTATGAATTTTGCGAGTGGCGGAATGGAAAATAGGGCCGAGCAGATTATGTACTCATGATCGTCTGTCTGAGGTGTTATATAAACACGGGTAGACATACTGACAAATTTTAACATTTAAATCACTTTTACGACGATCGGTTATTTTGCCGCTATGCAGTCTTGTAAACATCAGCAAAAGCCGTATTTTCACGCAAGAAATAACAGTCGATATGTGACGCATCAGACCATTGCATTGCGGGCTTTCCTTCCTTACACCCATTCACTAATTCTTCCAAAGTTTGGTTTCGTTTTTTCTCGAAAACGAAGTGCAATTAACTAAATAAATTGTCGAAGGCCACCTCGGGCACTTTTGATTTAAAAGTTCGCGTTTGGTTTGTTTTTCCTGTCACTTGAAAAAATACCTTATGCAAGGGCGTGCGAAGCCTTTAAAATTCTGTATTCGTCACTTCCACATCTCCAATAATGCACTTTGTTCCCCCCCTCCCCCAAAATTTTTCATAAGCATTGTTTTCGATTACTCTCGGGACGATTGTAAGTCGTAAGAGAAATTGAAAACAATGGTTATGCAAAATTTTAGGGGGCAAACAAAGTGTATTTATTTCATATACATCATTCACAAAGTGTATTATGGGAGACGTGGAAGTGGCGAATGATCTAAAGAAAGGCACAAAAAAACGAAATAGAATAAAAACTAATCTGGTCTTCAACAAGCCACCTTACTCGGTAAATGGCAGTAAAGACAATCACTTAGCGCGAGTGTTAGCAAGGCTATTCACGCGTGGGATCTAGTCGATCTAGTTATTTTAGTGCATCTTTTCTTGAGACTTGAGACGAGACTGGGGCGACCACGTGCGAGTGAAGACGTACGTGTTTCACTCCCGTACTGTTTTCGTCGAAATTTCAAAATTTCATGTCCATGTGCTTAGTCTATGGCCCAATACTATAAACGCAAAACGAGATTAAGCTGTGATAGCGATACTTCCTCTCCAGAAGGGAAAAAGGTCTGCGGAAGCCCACGTTCAGACCCTGATATAAACACAGTAAGTGACGAAGGCGAAGACGTCCAAGTGTTGGAAGCGGTGAATATGACAGAAAGGATTGCCTCGCAACTCGAAATGATCTGCCAAACACTTGCAAGCGTCGAAAACAGACTACAGAGACTCGAAGGTATATTTGAGCGTTTTTCTGATTTGGAGAGGTCGGTTAGCAGCCTTCACACTGAACTGAATACACTTAGCGAGAAGTCGAGAATAGTTGAAGAGAGGACGAAAGAATTTGACAAGGCAATGGCAGGGTTGTAATGAGGTATATTTTCCCATCTCTGATCCCATTTTTTGGCACAAAAATCTTGATCCCTGATCCCAAAAACGTGGCAAAGTCTGATCCCACTAAAATTTTCTGATCCCATGACGCAATCGGTTAGCGCCCGGACTATTTGCAAGACACAGGAGCGTAGCGTGAAATTCTGAAGGTGTATGCGAACGAAGGAACTTTCGCGCTACGAAGGTGCTCTAAACTAGGGGGACTGGGTGGGGCATGCTAGCCCAGAAAATTGTGAACTTTAGAATCTCGGAAATGCCATTTCCTACTATTTCCGTGGGCCATTTCAATAACTAAATGCAAGGGAAAATGCAGTAATTTGTTGGCTATTTTACCCATCTCTGGCGTTTTCGGTAAGCTACAACAAAACGGGGGGAAACAACGGTATAAACAGGGAGTTTACAAGCAAAGGGAAAGACGTCTACCCTTCATACGGAGAAACTCTGTTAGAACGTCATCAATGTACACGATCTTGTGCTTTGAATGTGCGGAATTGCTAAAGAGCTCAATCTCCCGCCTGTCATGGTACTTAGTGAAGAAGTTTTCAAAATCTTCGTATATTGTGCAAGTTGACACAAGGTACGTGTGAGGGCCTCGGAGGGTACAGCTTTTTTGCAGCTTTTGGTTGTCACTCTATTATGACAGGGGGCAGGGGCAGCGGTTAGGGTGATGGATTTCATGCGGTTGCCCTGGGTTCAAATCCCACTCTGGGCGCTAGCTGGTCTTGTTCTGGGTAGTCCCTGGTTCAAGTCCTCGGTCACCCGTGTAAATAGCCAATTGGTTTGCCTCCGGCCAGTTGGGATTCTTATCATGTTGAGTTAATTTCCATTATTTGCTTCTGTGATTATTTTTGGGCCATAATTATTATCATCACTTTTCATGCCGTTTATGGATTAATGAAAAGATACTGGAAAAACTTACACACACAGACACCAGTGTAATTCATTAACATGGTAAGTTTAAAAAATGCTTTCAGGGAAAAAGAACAAAAATTTTTCCACATTTCAGCGGTGTACGCACGGGCGTACATGCGTACATGGACGCTACGCCGAAGCGTGCTTACTTGAAGCAACTCGCCTTCATTTGCACACTAACCTTGTTCGTTCATACTTCACGCCGTGAAGTGTGAACGAACAAGATTAGAAGAAGACGGAGTTGTCTTCGAAAGGCTATAATCTTATAAGCTTGTTGTACAAAGCGACTCATAATTATCACGTATTTTTAAGTAGCCAGAACAAATTTCAAAACTATAACATTCCTTATATTCTTAAACTGTAACGTTCATAAGAAGTCTAGAAATAGGGTAACGTTAATATTCAGAAGCTCCGAAATAAAATGCTTACATACGAGGAATTAATCCTAAATTTTTACCCATTTCTGCTCTCTGTGGTTCTTGTTTTTACTTCTTTTTTTTTTTTTTTTAACTTGGTCAGTAAGAACATCGTTTCAGATGATGGTACCAGCTTGGCTGGATCGCGCAAAATTTCAATCCAAAGCTAAACAATGGTGTTAATTTCTCATCAATCCGATTTAGAGGAGCTTGACAAAAAGCTTATTAAAAGCGTTCGGTATATGTTCTCCAAAAACTGTATCTGAATTTCACACTGGTCACCTTTCAATCGATGTAAATTGAAACGAATGTACATGCGTGGAAGCAAGTAGATTCATATTGCTCGGAGTTTAAATTCTAGAGGTTAAGGGCCTATATGGATTTATTAAAGATATGTGGTTACTCTTCTCCCAGATCTACTGAGTCCATCTTCAAACCATGTTGTCTTGGTAGGCTATTTGTTGATTTGTGAGAAGCCGTTGTGTTTCGCATTCTTATCTTCCTGTGCCTCACTGTCACTGTCCTCTGAATCGCCAATCATGACTTGCTTAATCGAGTTTTCGGCGCTTCTCCATTAACATTGCTAATTATTTTTAAGACACGTTACTGTCCCATAGAAATGTGGTTAATTTCTGAGTTCCATAGGTCCTAACGAGCAGAGAAGGAAGCGTGTAACTTAAAAGTTTTCTCACTTTGAGCAAACACACGAGAATTCCTTTTAGCTTGCGTAATAGGTGCAAATGTGATATGTTACTTCGGAAATAGCCTGCGTGGCAGGTGCTAGAAAAGGAATGTTCAGAACAATAGAGTCGCCCCCTTCTGTTGACAACTGAACTTTATATACCTGTGCGGGCTTCCAAGGTGTAGAAGCGACAAGCGACATGGCTCCGAAAATCGGCGACAATCTTCTCCAAAAACACCGACAACCGACAGAAATTGGCAGAAAACGCGCGACAGTTTTCGCGACAGCGACATTCGTCCCTAACGTAACTCCAAGGGGGTGGGGGGGGGGGGGTACTTGACCCACGTTTGGGTACAGTCGGTACAGGGGTGATATACTACAATTCCAATGTCCGACCATATATTTCTTTTCATACAGCAAATAAAACATTAGATTATGGCAGTAGACATTTTTTGGGAAAGGATCCGAACAAAAGTATTTTTGACAAGCGGTTTTGCGTCCAAAAATGGTACAAAACAGTTACCGTACATGACCTTCTAACTGAACTGTTTGTTCGCGCCATTTGTTCATCAAGAGGAGGTGTAGAACAGAAGGTATGTTTCTTTGCAAATTTCACGTAAGAAAACTACGCCAAAAAGGTAATACCAGCAATTGCACGCAACTTTCCAACAGCTAAACAATTTTAGTGCAGAAACACCCTTGAAAGTCGTCGATTTGTAACTAAGCAGGCATTTTTTAAATTTTATCAGCTGTTTTAATCGATCTCTTAACTGCTATTCTTTTTCTTGTGGCGAACTTTCAACTAAATAGACCCTTAGCACTACTTTTAGAAGAATATATCCACGTGATAGAGTGATGAATGATGTTATGTCTTGTTGTTATCTCGCTTTACCGTGCAAATGATCCTTTTTCGGATCTTGCGTTGTTTTGGTGGTGATGAATCCATATGATCTGAGATCACAAATCTGTTTTCAGATTCTCCCCCCCCCAAAAAAAAAAAAAAAACAAACAAACAAAAAAACAAAACAAAAAACACACACACACACAAAAAAAACGCATACACTCTACAGTTTGTTGCCCTATTTCCGGACACTTCGACTTTAGGATCCTGTATTTTGTTGTAAAAACGGAACAAATCCAAAACAATACGTTTCGAAGACTTTGTATCGACTAGCCTGGATTCGACTGGCCTTAGTGCCCTTAGAGTGGCTTCAGCTTACTTGATCACATTAATTTGTGAAGTATCCTTGTCAATCCAGCCACATCCCACAAGCTTAACGTTTTCATTGCTTGTTTTATTGATATGTGGGTACTTGAACCTGAGCATTAGCTATGCCATGCTTATGAGGCCTAACAAGGCCGAAACAGCTGTCCATGGCTGCTAATGCTTGGGCTCAATCTTTGCTTTTGGTAGATTGAAGGGGTAATGCCCGCTACCTTGTGGCCTTAGTGCCCTTAGAGTGGCTTCAGCTTACTTGATCACTTTAATTTGTGAAGTATCCTAGCCTCAGTGTAGAGTGTGTTTGTTTGTTCTTTTTTGTGGACGAGCTATGCGCTGTCTCGGTAAAAACCACCCACTCAATTTCGCATCAAAAATAATTTCACCTGAAACTCTTGTAACTGAAAGACTTTACCAAGGTTAGAATAAAAACAGATTTGGTTTGAATCGAAATGGTTTTTCGGTGGCGCAAGGAGCAACGTCTGCGAACAGCATAAAATTGCCATTTTTCGTGGCGCTATAAAATATTTGATTCGCATCATCCAGCAATGGATCTTACATCAATTCACTTATTAATGTTTGCAGTTTTTCGAAAGACTAACAGATTTTCTTTTGATTTATGTTTCAAGACAAAATCATGTGTATTACTAAACACTGTCAATCACTGTCGAACAATGGCTGGAAATGGCCTTGCTTCAAGAGTGGCAAGTCTAAAGTACAGGTCACATTCCACAGGTCACAGGTACAGGTCACAGCTTTATTGATTGGTAGGTAAGCCAAACAGTTTCTCCTCAATCTAAAACAAAATTTTGGATAGTGGTGAGGGCTAGGAGACACTTGTGGGCTTCTTTATTTATCTGTAGCACGGTGACCTGTATGTTGTGACCCTGTATGGTGACCTGTGGAATGTGACCTGTACTTTAGCCCCGCTGCTTCAAGAGCTAGTTTTGAAAATTTGGGACCTCGTTGAACACTCTAGTCTACACAGCCGAAAAGTGTAGTCCTTTATCGGCGAAAAGATGCAAAAACCCCTGTACGTTTTCAGTATTTCTAAAGTTATGGCCGTTTGTAACAACACATGTACGAGCAGTTGCGACTTTGATTCCTACAACAAAATCGACATATCTCGGGCAAGTATGGCTTATGTGCGTCGCAAAACGGGTTTATTTCCACCTTAAGCCATTTCCCAAGACTTTCAATCACTGAATTGAACGGCAGTTCCAGTAAATAGCTGGTTATTGCTCTCGAAACGTGAGAATTTTGCCACATTTTGTGATAAATATTCCATAGAAACATCTTTTCAGAGCTGGGTTTCTTCATGAATCAGTCAATTAACTATCTAAGTCCTTGTATTAAGGAGAAAACCGTGATTTGAAGGCTTAAATATTGTGAAGAAACTGACACCAGGGCACAGAATTTGACGTAGTCTCTCAGCAAGTACAAAGAAACCAAAGAGCTTCGTACGATGAAACTTAGCAGCATTGGAAGCTACATTGTGTAGTTCCAGAAAATATCCATACCCCCATCACGGAAGGTTTTTTGTTTTGCACCCCCCCCTCCCCCAGGAATTTCCATTCCAGGGGGTCATCAAATACCCCCCATCCCCCCAGGAATTTCCAAAATTAGAAAAAAAAACACTTCGTAAATTTTAAGTTGTTTCTTAGCTGAAAAAGGATGATTGAGTCGGTTACGTGATTGGATATATCAATCTGTTTTTGTAATTGTAGCGGATTGAACCGTGGCAAGCGTTAAATGTGCGTGTGACCTTTGCCAGTCAAGCTGAATCGGATATCTAAACACGTAGCTTTTCTTGGGAAAATGAAAACTTAATTAAAGCGGCTAGAATTCTTTGTTTGGAAGCCTAAATGTTTTTTGTTTGAATGTTGTTAGTTATAAATTTACTGGAGGATATGTTGTAGTTTCTGAGAAATGTTGTTTCTTCTAGTGTTCGGAAGCAGTTACTGATATCTAAGTTCCTGTCATGTATGCAAATATTTTCACGCATGTGACAATTTAGCAAAGATCAAAACAACTCGCAACATCTCGAATGGGTTTCCTTTCATAAGCATGTACACTAGAGTATAAGTGAAATGTTCAACGCAACTAAAAGCTGCAAATGCCAAGTAATTAATTATTCCTTCCGTCTAATTTAGTTTTTACCACTGATACTTTCTTGCAGCCAAAGAAGATCGACAGCTACCGTCTTTTCTTTAAATAGATAATTGATGAAGACGTGCCATCATTGTCAAAAGCACATGTAATGTGGTGAGGGTAAAAGGCAGAACGAGTTTGCGGAATGGTATGTGGCATGACTTGCGGAATATCATAATTATGCAGAATGTAATATATGCTGAATGACCCGAAGAAATTAATTCAACTAAAAAGAGTTAATTATTCTACAGCCTATCGCAAGCTAGTTGCTGAACTCGGTCACAGCGAAATGTTAAAAACAAATTGGTCAGGATTTAACTGAGAAATATTTCAGTTTTGAGCACTGCTCTCCATGGGGCTTGCTCTGATATAATTATTTTACACATGAACAAACAAATGAGGTGATTAAATTTCTTGATCTTGAGTTTGATTTGACTGGCCGGTGGCCACCATATGAGGAGAAACATTTCAAAATTAAGCACTACTCTCCACCGGGCTTGCTTTGGTTTAAACGTTACACTTTTAATTTCTTGAAGAGGATTAGTTTGTTCACAAATGATTATTGCTGCACATTGGTGGTCCTGGTTTGTGGTATTCACTATAGAATTGTTCTGCTGCAAGCTGAAACGAGTTTTCCATTTTGCCATCTTCAGCACCTTGCCAATTTCACGGCGCGGTGAAGGTCAAACTATATAATGTCCATTTGGCCGGTTTGAAATATATTAAATAAGATTTTATTTTCCGGGGTTGATTGTAAGAGATTAAGGAGTCTTAGGAACGGAGCCTCGTAGAGCTCAGTATAACAGCTGACTCAAGAGAAATTTAATCACCTGAAGGGTTCATCTGTAAAAAATTTTTTCAAGGCAAGCTCCGTGGAGATGTACCGAACTTGTGGGGTACGGTCAAACTCAGGAAAGATTCCTTTTAGTTACTTCGATTCAACTCATTTATTCTCACTGCCTGCTTTTACAATTCTCGTTTCACCTGTCAAAAAAACTCTGCCCTACCGATTTCATGTCAACAGTTTAATACATCTGGGTGTAACGCAATCACAAGAGTTCGATCAGAGAGCAGTGCTCTACACTGAAATATTTCTCGGTCAAATTCTGACCAATTTGTTTTCAATATTTTGTTGTGACTGAGTTCGGCAACTTGCTTGCAATTATTCACTGTCACTTAGGCTGTCAGACACGATAAATAATCGCGAGTTCCAAGATTATTAACTGTAGGATTATTAACTACAGAAAGGAAAGGGTGCACTTTCAGTTAATTCATTTCTTTGAGTCATTTTGCATATATTACATTCTGCATAATTATGCCATTCCGCAAGTCATGCCACATGTCATTCTGCAAACTCATTCTGCCTTTTACCCTCACCGCATGTAATGTCCGTACTAGCTGGGAAGCCAAGCTGAAGTTCGATAACCTCTATAAAAGGTCCGTGGCGACGCCAAATAGAACACCAGAAAACAATACAACATGGAATGATAAAATTCTAACCGCGGTTTTGTCCCTCCGAAAATAAAAGGCATTCATTTTACCTTTATTGCAAAAATTCCAGCCGAAACATTATTATCCCCTACTGGACAGACATAATTTACCAAAAGCAGCAGTTTGCCCTGATGTGGGTGTTGGCCATTTGTGGAGGACTGGAACGAGACACCAAGACGGAGATCTGGGGACAAGAGTCAGCCATTTTGTCTCGCTCAACTCGCTCTGATTTCTCTTTGGTTTCTCTTCAACTGGAATAGCCATCGTTCTTTAAAAATAAACACAAACTCAAATATAGAAAAAGGGAAAAAGACAATCATGTTAAAATATAACATTCAAGGGGACTGGAGATCTACTTATTTACTAGTTGTAATCATAGATCGGGAATGTGTTCGAGTATCCATTCTGCGGTAGTCTGGTGTGAATAATGAAATCAATTACAGGTTTGTAATATGAGGTGGTATGACAGGGTTGTGTGCTTCCTTGTCGGCTGGTATTTAGCTGTGATTCAATAATATTTCCGATCAACTTGCGACGAGAAAACGATATTGAAGTGTAAACAAGGATTTGGTTCTTATTTGTAGCAAATATTAACATCTTCAGACTCAGCCAGCGTGTGCGATAAAAGATGTGTTCATGCAGTATATGCTCGTCACGCGCTGATACCATGGAGCCTGGCTGCTTACCTTAGTTCATTTCACTTGAAAATCATTTTTTAATATATATTTTTGCTAAGCAAAGTTCATGTCAAACACCGTAGTTTACACGAGCTGTACTTTACAGTTTAGGTCGGCCGGCCTGTTGAGTCAAACGTTGAACTTCACCGCGCGTAAATAAACAATAAATGAAGTGAGGCTGAACTCACGATATCATTTGTGACGTAATTCAAGATGGCGCAGAAAAGGTACACGAACGATGAAAAATCTCGCCACTTAATATCACAGGGCACCCAAGATTAGGATGCGTTCTCCTAACATCAAACGCAAAAACGGTGTACGTAAGTATTCCTCCTTGTGTTTCTCAAGTTCGAGTGTACACTCACGCTGTACCGGGAAGTGATTCTTTCTCAACGATTTACCCCTGGAAAAAACAAGGTCGTGTCGACCCCCAAACCCCTTGGAAATTTCTACCATTGAACCCCCTCTCCCCCTTGGAATTTCCGTTGACCTTCCGTGGTGGGGGTAAGGACATTTTCTGGAACTACACATAGTGGCTAAGATTTAGCTTGTTAGTGCTGTTTTGAGGTAAGATTACATTTTTGCAAAAAGTGTCCGGAAATAGGGCAACTAACTGTATACTTTCTCGCACATGGAGGAAAGGAATGCGTCGAAGGGACTGGCTGCAGGCATCATGGCAAACAGCTTTGTGGAGGAATAATAATAATAATAATATCATCTTCTTGCCACACAGAATAAATTACAAATAGAATAATAATAATAATAAATAATAATAATAATAATAATAATAATAATAGAAAAAGGACTAAATTAGACATTGAAGATATTAGTTCTCTACTAAACTTTGTTCTGTCCAACAATTATTTCATGTTTAATGACAAAATCTATAAACAAATTCACGGCTGCACCATGGGTAGCTCCGTTAGCCCTGTCGTTGCTAATCTATGCATGGAAGAGATTGAAGAATCAGCAATTTCTGCCTCAGCTGTTGCCCCAAAAGTGTGGAAACGCTATGTTGATGATAGCTTTTGCACAATAATAATAATAATAATAATAATAATAATAATAATAATAATAATAATAGCCCAGCCTTCCACAACACACTCAACAGTTTGGATCCTCACATTTCCTTTACTGTTGAACATGAGAAAAATGGCCAGAATCCATTTCTTGACACTTTAGTATCTCGTCATAATGACACCATCTATGTCAATGTTTACAGGAAACCAACACATACCGACAGATACTTAGATTTTATAACTCCCACCATGACATTAAACACAAAGAAAGCACCGTGGCAACCCTTTTACACAGAGCTCTAAACCTCCCTAATACCACTGAAGGAAGAAATAGAGAACTTGACAAAGTCTACTCAGCCCTACAGTCCAACGGCTATCCTTCTAAATTTATTCACAATATCAAGACAAGAAGAACCCGATCTTCCATGATTCGTTCCCCCGAAGAATTAGTTGATATGCTTTTCAAATTAGTGGAACCGCTCAAGCCGTACAACTCCTTTGCGTCCCTTCTGTACATCAAAGGTGTCACCACACCCTTAACACGTTTGTTAAAAAAACATGATATTAACGTTGTCAACAGGCCATTAAAAACGCTCCAACAAGAGTTCCCGATTCCTAGGTCATGACCCCCATTAGCTTCACAACCTGAGGTTGTCTACAAAATCCCCTGTGGCAACTGTTCTTGGAATTACATTGGCGAAACAGGCAGATCCTTTCCCATGAGGAAAAAACATATTAGGAATATGAAGACAGCAACCAAAGGCTTCAGAATTGGCAATCATGCTTGGTCTCACAACCACATTATTGACTTTGACAATGCATCGATCATTGACAAAGGAAATTTCCGCATCAGGAAATTTCTAGAATCTTGGCACACCTCGATCACGCCTAATGCGGACAATAACTCTTGCCAACTTCCAGGACAATATCGCATACTTTTTAACAAAAATTCTTAATCACATTTTTATCCCTAATTTTACTCTATTGTTATAATTTTTATCTCACCATATATTCTCTGAATTTTTACTTCATTCATCTTTTTGCCCGTTGAAGACCACAGTTCTAGTGGTTGAAAGCTCACAACTTTTAATATTTTTAGCCAGAGAATGTCCATTCAAGTTTTTAATAATAATAATGATTAGTGATCTGGTGTTCACTTATTTGTTCATGTGTTCTGTTACAATTACCTGAAGATAAAATGACCAACAAAAATATCTTTCCACAGCAGCGAATCAAGGGACAAACAAGAAAAGATCTCTCCACTCGACAGTATGGTTGCTGGTTGTGGGTTTTCTAGAGTGATTTGTAATGTTGGTATTTTTGCATGGATTCACCTTCAGCTGTAGCACCCTATTGCCAGCTCTACTAGACGAGTTTCAGCAGGGAAAGGGTAACACAGGTAATGCATTTGTGTATGTTGAGGTTCAAAGTTTATTCTGGTTCCAATTTTTTTTTCAAACGATTTTACTTTTTTCAAACCAGTTATTATTTTTTTAACTGGTAAATGTTCTTATCAACTGTCGTGAGATTATGTGATATGAGCGGCATATAAATACATTACCATTACCATTTTATTTTGTGGGTGTGGTTGAAAAAAAAAATTGGTATGTAAATTTTGGGGGTTACAAAAAGAACAAATAATATATCCAACTACACATTTCACAACTAAGGATTGAACTAATTGAACTTAAACCGAAGATTGAACCATCAACCTCTGGATCAGAAGCACTCTATCCATTACACTACACCGGTGACTGATGTTAATTTACCCATATTTGTTGATATACTGGCTTTTTACATCTCAGACTCCTCTCTACCAAAAGTTTATTACTCGTGCCTGAAAGGCGACAAGTCTGGGATTTGGCTGTTCTTTTTTTTCTTCTTCTTCTTGTTCTTTTTTTTAAGTCTTCGTGTTGCAATTTTCCCAGCGCAAGTGTCCAATACACACCACAGCACAGAAGGATTTAAAAGAAGCTCAGTCATCTTCACAGCACACGTGACTTGAGTCACCTTTCATGCAAAAAAAAGTGACAGGCTGTGGGAAACTGCACGAAAGCTCGAAAGATGTTTTCAAAGCAAACCTTCAATTGATAGTCGTAGAAACAATACAACTTTCTTTAATTTTCAGACATGTTTCGATGGTGCATCCGTCATCATCAGTGTACAGTTTTGAAATCGCTGTTGAATTTATAATGCATGAAATTACAAGGTTCGTTACATTGTGTTTACAATATTGCATGCTAAATAGTTTAAACAATAGACATAGAGCGACTTACAGGGAGAGTGTCAGGTTTATGTGTTTCACCTGTTGATTGAGAGTGGGTTTCTTCCATTTGATATGCATGGATTCCATAAGCCTCACTTGATATTTAGTAGCTGCATAGTCCAGAATCTGGAAACAATCTGTTGAACAGGAATCCATGCATATTACCTGGCAACTTGTCAGACAACTCCTTCCCACAACATGTGCACTGTTTCCTGTCAGTGATGTATGAGCGAAACCACTGAAGCGAGTTCTCACATAGAGCGGTTTTTGATTGAGTGTCGAAAGTAATTCATGTTTTGCTTTGGTTTTGCATTGCTTTGCTCTGTGATTGGCCAGGAAAACTCGTGCCACTTTCTTAACCAGTGAGAAACAAAACCAAAACCAATTGTGATTTGCACATGCATATTTTCCCGCGCTTTGCACCGGCTACATGTAATTGCTTCGTATTCTGATTGGTTCATTGCACTTTCTTACTTCTGTTGTGATTGGTCAGAGTAATTGCTTTGGTTTTGGTTTTGGTTTTACGACACTCAATTGAAAAGCGCTCTAATTGCTTTGGTTTTGGTTTTACAACACTCAATTGAAAAGCGCTCTAAGCCAATCTCTGAAAGCTTACGTAACAGAATACCATGGTCCACGGTGTTGAAGGCCTTGGTCAACACAGCCTCATATAATTTACGTTGGTCCATATTTAATAAGACTTCAACAGCAAAAGATGTAAATGCAGATACAGTAGAAAGCCCCTTCCTGAATCCAAACTGCTTCCTTGTGAGTAGGTTGTTAGTAACTAAGTAATGGACAGGTACAATTGTGAATGCACAGCTTTGTCAAGAATTTTACTGAGTGTAGACAATTATTGTCCTCTCCCACGACCTCTTGCACCACCAATTATTGGTGGTGGAAGAGGATGCAGTAGAAAGACAGGCTAGAATCAATCAACAAGTGCAGGTAAATGAGATTTAATTATTGCTGACTTTTTCACATCACCATTCTGACTAAAATAGTTCTGGTAGTTACAAACCTTGAACACACCAAATGGACAATTGTCATATAAAGAAAAAGGGGCTCTTGTGTTTGATTAGTGATGTGAGCAATCTTAGCTACTGTACTTCTATTCATTGTTGTACTTTATTTATATTGATTCAATGTATGTGTATAGTTGTATTTAGTTAGGCATGTCCTCACCAGGACTTATGTCTTAGGGCCTCCACAGTAGAAATTTAGTTGTTGACTAGATTTAGTGATCAACCACTAACATTTTTTTGACAACTAAAAAGTAGTGTGAAGTATGTTGTATACAACTAAACACTTAATTGTTATGTTGTTGACAACTAAGCAGTTTTCCTTGTCGAAAAGGGAAATTGTTTAGTTGTTTAAAGAAATTATTTAGGGTTACGTTGCCGACAAATTGCTTCGCACACTAATCTGTGCTTTTTAGTTGTGAATGAAATTTTAGTTGTTGATTACAACAACTGAATTTCTAGCCTGTGGAGAACCTTACTGATTTTATTAACCGCCGGAACGACCACCCGAATTCCCCAGAGGACACAACCTTGTTCACATGACAACTCATATCTCCTGTTATGGAACGGCTTCAGCTCCACATCATCACAGGTCTCAGGCCAACCATTCATGGTATACTGATGCACCTTGTACAGCAATGGATCCTTGAGGGTTGCCTGTGCAATGTCCACGGCCATGATTGGGAAGTCTTCCCGTACCGCTCCAAGAGTGTAAACTTCACCCTCCATGGCAATGCTTGAATCCTCGCACGGCAATCTCGACAACGCGTCAGCATTCAAATGTTCCACTGACCTACGATGCACAAGATCATAGTCATATGCTGATAGCACAAGTGCCCATCTCTGCATACGCGCTCTAGCAAGAGTTGGAACAGCGGACTTCGGACCCAAAATCAAAGGGTTGTGGTCAGTAACAAGAGTAAATCTGCGCCCATACAAAAACTGGTGAAAACCTTTCACCCCAGACACCAAAGACAAGGCTTCCTTTTCAACTTGAGCATGATTCTTCTCACTGGCACTCAATGTTCTAGACGCAAATGCAATTGGTTGTTCCTGCCCATCATCCATCATGTAACTGATAACTGCTCCAAGTGTCACACGCCAGTCGAAGGTCACGTTTGGCATCATAATGGACAAGTAGTGAATCACTGCTCAGGCCTGCCTTACACTTTTCATAAGCTCTCTGTTCTACACCAGTGTCCACCTCCACTTTACATCCTTCAGTAACTGATGCAATGGTGCAAGAGTTGTGGCCAACCCCGGTAGGAAACGTGAGTAATACTGTACCATTCCCAGAAACGACTGCAACTCACTCACATCTTTCGGTGGTGGGGCATTCTTTATGGCATCAATCTTCTCCTGAACCGGATGCAACCCATCACCATCCACTCGCAAGCCAAGATACACAACTTGCTTCTTCAGGAAAACACACTTTCTCAGGTTTAGCTGCACATTGTACTTCTGCAGTCTCTCTAACACTTCTTCCACGATTTCCAAGTTTTCCTCCGTATCAACACCACCGACAAGAATGTCATCTTGATTACATACGCACTTCTCCACACCTTGCAGGATTTTATCCATGGTTGCCTGAAAAATCTTTGGCGCGGACTTGACACCGTAGGGCAATTTGTATACGCATACAGTCCCTTATGAGTGTTAATACACAGGTACTTTTGGCTCGCTTCATCAACACTCATTTGCGCATAAGCATGTGAGGTCAAGTTTCCTGAATACCTTGGATCCAGCCAGTGTGGAGTACAGGTCCTGTGCTGTTGGGAGAGGATACTGTTCATCATCAACCACTTGATTAATGGTTACTTTGTAATCGCCGCATATTCTGAGCAATCCGTCAGCCTTCGGCACAACAACAATAGGGCTCGCCCAATTGCTGCGGTTAATCTTGACGATAACTCCATTTTCCTCTAGCTTGTTAAGCTCTGCCTCCACAGCCTCCCTCAATGCATACGGGACAGGGCACGACTTGAAGTAAATTGGACTTGCTCCCTCACATACACGGATGTGCGCTTCTATTCCCTTCATACCATCAAATCCTTCTCTAAACAGATCGGAATGCTTGTTAAGAATGAAGTCTAACCCCTCATTCCTCAACGTTCCGTTCAAACTGAAAACCTCATTCCAATTGACCTTGAGTTTTTCCAACCAATTCCGGCCCAGCAAAGTTGGCTTGCCCTCGTTCTCAGCTACGATCATCGGAAGAATGCATGTATTCTTGTCCGCTGTAAACAACCTTACACAGCATCTGACCACACATCCTTAATGTTTCACCAGAGTATGTCTTGAGCTTCACGTCAGTGTTCTGAAGTGGAAAAGATTTGAACCTCTTGACGTAAGTATTTCTACTCATGATAGAAAAATCAGCTGCCGTGTCAACCTCCATGTCGATACTCTCACCATTAATCTCCACCTCAGCAAGGTAGCCCTTACTCGCTCTGCCACTGTTCGTAGCATAGAACCCAAAAATTTCCAACTCATCGTCTGAACTCTGAATTTCATCTTCATCTTGGGTCTGATTGTCGACTGCCAAATTCTGAACTCTTCCCTTGCCATTCTTACATGCAGAAGCGATGTGTCCGACCTGCTGACACCTATAGCACCTTGCGCTCTTAAATCTGCAAGACCTGAACGAGTGGTTGCCATTGCATCGTGAGCACTTTGCATCTGGCTGCCTGCTATTCCCTTCTGTCACTCATACTGACTTTATTAACTGAAATCGTCGTCCCCTTCCCTGGACCATGGTTCGGTCTAAATTCAGGGCTATTCCTCTCTGCCAGCTCCATAAAAATGGCAATGTTACACGCAGTGTCAAACGTCAACCTTGATGCGTTCAGCAACTTGTTCTGAATTTTCACATTGTTTAAACCGAAACAAACCAGTCCCTCAATGCTCGGTTCAAAAATTCTCCATAGTTACAGTGATCGACAATTTTTTAAGGCCCCGATGTAATCACTAATCGACTCATCCGTTTGTTGATTTCGCCTGCCGAAGTGAAAGCTTTCCATAATCTCCAAAGGAGCAGGATCGTAATGATTCTTTAGCCTCTGCACAATATCCGCCAAAGATGTATCTAGGTTTCGCCAGTGACAACAGATTACTTAACACAGAATAAACTTCCGGACCGACTTCAGCAAGAAATATTGCCTTCTTCTGCTCGGCGACATGTCGATTCGCGGCCACGTGTTCTGTACCCGGAGTCTCAACAATGTTGTTCGCCGTATAAAACATCTCCATGCACTCCATGTACGCAAAGAATGTCTCCTTATCCCGGCAGAACTCACCGACTCTACCAATATACGAAGCCATCCTTGTCGCCAAATGTAGTATATTGTTGAGATGAGCTGGACAAGATATAGCTGCCTGCAGTGAGGTGTGGAACTAACTTTATTGAATATTCGAACCAGCTTAAATACACGAGCCTAATTTAAATGTCGTAGAAAAGAGAAAAAGGAAAACAATCCTGATAATTTGGATAGGTAATCGCATGAGGCTGAGTAAAATTAAGGATTGATATCACTTGTGTTTTCAGAAATTTCCTGAAATTGCCCTCGTTGCACAAAACATAAGTGATACTTTATGAGGACTCATTGCAATTACATGTTAATAACATAAGGGCAAACGTTTCTTTCAGTTCTTAACACTATAGAAACACAGACATCGAAAAACATGTACAGTCAGCCAAGTGGAGGAAAAACACTCGTTCGCTTCCAAGCAAAACAACAAACAAACAATTCGACTAGCCACTTCTTTGTGTCCAAAACGAGTAGATTGCTATTTATATCCAGTTGAGACAAAAATACAAGTTTCCTTCCTGAACAAAAGTAACAAAAATGACTAAACCAAATTGCTAAGCTTCAATTTATTTAAGTTACCTGTGTTGTCGAGCTTTCAACCACATGAAAATACGCATTGATTCACTTTAGTAAAAACATGCATCTACAAAATAGTGAATGGTTTGTCCAACGAAAGAACTTTTTCCACCAAGTTTGAGCTACTCGTTCCTTCCATTAATGCCGGTGAATTGTTAAGTGAACTTTCTTGGTGAGCTGCAAGATGCCGCAGGAAAGTGAACAAGCCCTTGAAGCGTTAATTCATTTTGTTTTTCAATCTTCTTCTCTTCCATTAATTTTTGTGGCTAGTGCCTCGTAAGAGGCCAAGCCATTATGTTATGGCCTTGTGAGTGTGGGAGAGTGTGAATGTGGGAGTGTAATTCGGAGTATCTTTGGCAAGTGTTCGGAGATCAGGGTCAGCAGTCATCGGGTGGAATCGCTCAGCTCAAAGCACGCTTTTGTGTTTGCCTTTCGTCCAGCGATACAGCAGGGTTGTAGCTTGCTGTTCGTCTGCGAGAATTCTTTCCACAGGACAAAATAAGAGTAGCATAAAGAATACAGATTGAAAGACTCTTGTTCGGTCGGTGAGATGTTATGCTTATGTTGAACATTAAAACTCCACTGGGAGTGTGCATTCGCTGTTAAACTTATTCTTTATATTGATGGGAAACTTTATCCGACGATTATTTTACTTTATTCCGATGAATTTCTTTGCATTAGAAAACAGATGAGTGTTGTACTAAATGAGAGAAGATTCCAATAAAATCTCCGATCAGATAATGCTGGGTATTTATATGATCTGTCTTTGGCATTTGTATGTGGGCTGGGTGGTTGGGTGAGACGTTAAAACTTCTATTCGCGCACGTAAACGAAGTGTTCTCGAATTCCAGCAAATAAGTATTAGATAGTTACTTCGGCCGGCAGCAATATGTGATATATTGCACTTATCATAGTTTTTTCTGTAGATGCCTTTGTTTTAATAGTTGATTTGTGTTGTTGTTTTTGAGCATGTGATGTTTTCCAACTAGTGGGTTTGCTGAACAACTGCCACTAATGATAATTTCAATAGATCTCTTTGTTCTTCTTTGTTTTCCGGCAAACCATACGGAAATAGACAATTAGATATACCGTGGTATTTGCACGTGCAGAGTAACTTTTTCCTTCAGTTGTGATCAGACATGAAAGAAGTGTACGACGATGGCTTCACATCAGACGAGGATGAAGAGGCGATTTTTAGAACACAACAAAACTGAACTCGAAATACTGGCGAAGATTCGCCTAAAGCTGGTGGTTTGGAGAACGAGGGTTAGTTTCATTAGCCCGTTTAATTTCCTGCTTTTAATACATGATTTAATTGAATCGCGCCATGGCATTTTTATTAGTAATGTGTGGTGTTTAATTTTGCTTCAGATGAGCGCTTTGTGAGAAGCCTATTAGGACAACCAAGTTGGAAGAATTTGGAAGAAGTTGGGCCGCTGAAAACAGTCAATAATAATAATGTTTATTTCTTATATTGCGCAGTCTAACATGCAATAAAGATATGATCGAATGCGCATTACAACATTGAAATCTTAAAGTAATAAATGGCTAGTCCAATTAATGATAATAATAATAATAATAATTTACAATTTTCGGAAAGCAATAAAAATAAAAATATGAGTTAATAAGAGAGCTAATAAAAAGCTAATTTTAAAAGATGTGTCTTTAGTTGGATCTGTCTTTAGTTATGTGTCTTCAGTTGGAGGAAATGGCGCTGGATCCTTAAAGTATTTAAAGATTGGTGTTTTTTGGCGTAAAACAAGGCCGTTTTAAAAGAGCCATATACCGGTATACTAAGCGTCATAAAACAAACAGGCTGCAATATTAAAAATATTGCAGCCTGTTTTTAATATTGCAACCTGTTTGATTTAGCACGTTTACTATATATTACCCCTGAGAATTTCCCTGCTGACAAAAAGGACCGCCCCCGTTTTCCTGACACACTTGTTTTAGCATCTTTACAGACTGCAGTCAGTGATTTAGTGCAGAGAGAGAACAATGACACTGGGTGTAAAATAGTAAATATGCCTGAAAATCGGCAAGATGAAATTGGATGATAAACCGCAATAAAGCGACTGGATAAACTGCGAGCGGATGCCAAAAATTTGCATAACACAAAACAACACACTCTTTTATTTGTATATGGTGACGCAGCGTATAGTTTGTTCAAAATTACTTTGCTCGAAGCTGCGAAGTACAGCAGCTCACAACGAAGACGGAATAAATGAGCTATATTTTTCAGAGGCTGTCGAAGATTCAAAATCTTTTGACCATGAAAATTGTCAGAGGCGCATTTCACAGGAGATGATTTCATATCTTTCTTTCTCGCTACGTTACGCTTGATTGAACATATCACTTCACAACTGTTTCTTTAATACCTTTTGGCCAGCATCGGATGGGTGAAAAGACATTTAGATGCTTCTTTTTGTAAGTGAATGAAAGCGAAATGTTTACACAGCAACCACAAAGAGCCTATGAGTATAAGAGTATTCCTTCTACGGGCGTCTGGATCATTCTCACATGCTGTCACTTAATGTTCGGAAATACACTATTCTTATTAGATAAAATAGTTTTAATTTCCCAGCACACGAAATACAACAAGCCCATCTTTTGGTACTAGACCAATGTGATCAACCTAAAAGTGATCGAAAGCTTTCTAAAATCAGATAAATAAACTTTTTAGCTAGAACGGATGAGAGTTATTTTGAAACCGATGACTTTACTCACACCGGCAAAAAAGTTTCTCTTTCCCAAGTAGATAACTCAGGGTGACTCCATCGGCTTGATCAGGTGAGAATTTTCTCTGAACGGATGGTCGGTATTTAACGGATAGGTATACTGCTATTTATTTATTTTTGGAAAATTGGCTTCAAAAATAGGGTACGCATTATATACGGTTGCGCATTGTATACACGGGTAAATTTCTAAAAAAAAATCTCATCAAATATCGCAATACGCGCTAGGTTGTAAACAGCTTGCCTTGCATGACTCAAGTGACGAAGCTCAAATGGCAAACAACTGACAATCGTTTCGTATCCCTTTCTTGTGAAAATGAAAAAGCTTCAGCACTAGCCACATGCAGTCAGTGACTGTCTATTTTTATCAGTTGAAATTTCACCTGGAGTATCTTTTAAGTAATTCTTGATTTTTATGCCTTTACGGGAATTAAAAGACAGAACTTCGAAGGAGATGAAGTTGTTTTGCTCAAAATGAAGAAACCAACTGAATGTGAAATCTCGAGCCGCAGAAAGCGCGTGAAAAATGAAGCCTTGTTTTGGCTAGGGTGTCTCGGTTTGGTTAAGTTAACCTGACTTGAGCCTGCAATCCAATCAAAAACCATTACCTGGTCAGCGGTCAACTTAAAAAAAACCAGCTGACCTCGATGAGCTCTAAACTTGAGCCCGCGATATGGTCACGTGATAGTGCTCAGCGGAAACCTTGTTTTGACAGCTGTCAATTGGCCATGACACGGATGCCCTATATCAGATGTACGCTGTAAACTAGGTGATCAGCTGGAGTATGGCCGCCCTGTTGGATTATTATGATTATTATTATTAGGATATTAATTACTGGGCAACATCGTTGTCATCGTCGTCGTGTGCACCCACGAGCAATACTGCTAGCCACTTTTACCATGCGAAAAGCAGTTGACAGGTTTCTATAAGTATGGTGCTCCGCTATTATTATTATTATTATTATTATAAAATGAGTTTCATAAAATGTACAACTGAAAATATTTTACATTTGGTTCATATAATCACCAGGAGAAGCAAAATAGCAGTTATTACTCATACGCAGAAGTTACATGAGTTTAGGATTCTGCTGCGTTTTTCTTATGTTTTATTAATTTAATTTTTTAAATATATTTTTCCACTTCTTCAATTTTCATGACCCGGTTAATAGACTCAAGGAAGTCCAGCTTTGAGCACTGGCAGTTGGACTTTTGAGACATCAACATGCAGTATATGCTGATATTGCTAATGGTGAATTACAAGTTGGGTTTCCTATAATAGATCCTGGAAGAGAACTTTCACCAGGCCCTGAACCTGACAACCCAGATCCTGGTGACTGCCATAATGAATCAGATCCAGGCCCACTAAATGAGGAGGTCCCAGATTCAGTGCTGTCATAAAGATTTGAAGCACATGGCTTTGTAACGTGAGTACCTGGCGAAAATTTCCTAAGGGGCCGAATGCCCCATTTCTAGGGAGGTCTGGGGGCATTTTCTCCCATGAAATTTTTGAAATCAGGAAGCTTAGAAATGCCATTTCAAGTGATTTAAGAGAGAATATTAACACCCAAGCATTCACGCCTTTTTTTTGTTAGAAAGAGTATGTTATTGCATGGTTCAAGTTTACGAGTCTGTGATAAAATCTCATGATCAACAATTGTGTGTTTACTACGAGTAAGGTACATTAGTACTTGGCATGCCTTTGAAACATACAATAATAACTAATAATAGACCTGAGAATACTTTGCCAAAACCCTCTTAAGGTTACCTATGTGCATTCATGAGAAAAGACTAAACGTCTTTGAAGATTTTTCAGTATACAGGTGTATGTATACAAGCTTGTCTTTGTTAAATAGTATTAATAAAGCAAATATTTTGCAAATGACTTTCACTGGTCTCTTTAACTGGTTCTTAAAGGAGCACTGTCACTGGGATTTTTGCGGTTTTTGGTTCAATTCTGCCAAACTTGCTGCCTTTTACCCGTTACTGTGCAAAAAATGCTCCTACATAATCAGCAAGATGAATTCCAATGAAATTGTAGCAGGAAGAGCTAACGATAATAATTTTTTGGGGTGATTTTCAATGCATAGCTTGAAATTTCAATCCATTTCCATCCTCATCATCTTAGATGGAATACAGGAGTTTATTGTGTCAATGCAGTACTACAGTCTTTGGGAACAAAACTAGACCATTATTTCAAGGTTTCCACTGATGCATTGGCAGTTCTAAGCTTTTTAAAGTGAAGGTACAATAGCGTGACACTGCCCCTTTAACAAATTACTGTAATGCAACTATAAACACATGTATGCAGTTCCGTTCAGTCTGAAGGATGTAGACTTAGAGTTTAAAAACATAGTTTTAATGCTGAGCAAACACTCGTACTCCTTAAGTTATGTGTAAAGACATATGATTAGTCATTAATCATATTCAAAATCAGAGTCTCCATTACTCAGAATCACTTTCTTTGGGAAGCCTTAATAGAGTTACAGCCGTTGTTACTTAATAATATATAGATTTAGCCAAGCCTAAAAGCAGAGCTCCACGATTATTATTTTTTTACTGGTCTTGAGCAACTTTGCATGGCTTTCCTTGCACCAATATTTTATGTTTAGAGCAGTCAACAGGAATTGACCGCAGTTCAAAAACCTCAAGACATTAAAACTTTAAACATTAAAAGTAAACAATACACGAAGTGTTTGACCGTTTAGCCACCTCTTTCAACATTGCATTTATTCTTAAATGACTTTCCCTGTTTGATCACGATCAAACTTTTTCATCCTACATTTCGTGCTATGAAGAAATGTTACATCGTTTAGCCACCCCATCCAACAGAACGTGCACAGCCGGTAAAAAGCAACCAAATGAACCACATAAGGTCGAACTTTCAGCCATAATACGCAAAAAATCGTTCTGTGGTCTCACTCTGTCTAGCGTTTGGTCAAACATTGTTTATGCGTTTAGCCACCCAACATTATGTTTGACAACTGATGATGTTGGATGAAAATGTGTGATCGTTTAGACAGGGCTTTAATCCTTAATTTTACGAGGACTCATTGTGATTATGTGTTAATAAGATAAGGGCAAAAGTTTCTTAACGCTGTTGAGGCTGAGGTTGAAAAACAGTCAGCCAAGCAGAGTAAAAATACCTGTTTGCTTGCAAAGAAAACAGCGTACCAAAACAAACAATTCAACTACTTCTTTGCATCCAAAATGAGTACAGATGATTGTTATTTATATCCATGCGAGAGAAAAATACAAGTTTCATTCCTGAACTTAAGTAACATCAATTAAACCAAATTTTAAGCTTCAATTTATTTAATTTACTTCACTGTCCTGTGTTGTAGAGTTTTCTACCAGTTGAAAATACCTAAGCTTCAGTAAAGTAAAAACAAGCATGCGCAAAAATAGCAAACGTTTTGTCCAAAAAAAGAGCTTCTTCCAGAGTTTGAGCTACTCATTCCTTCCATTAATGCTGGTGAACTGTTAGTGACTTTTCTTGATGAGATGCAAGATGTCGCGGTAAGGTGAAAGCCCTTGAAACGATGAATTATTTTGTTTTCAGCCACACAATCGATCCAAGTTTGATGCTTTTCCTGGGAAAAATGTTTCGCTCTTCCTTTTATCACTTGAAAATTCACCTTCTGGAGTATCTTGACAAGTTATTGATTTTTATGCCCTTTACACAAATTTCAAGACAAACTTCGATCGAAGAAGATGAAGTTGTTTTTCTCAAAATGAAGAAACCAGCTGAATGTGAAATTACAAGCCGCAGAAAACGCGCGAAAAATTAATCCTCGTTTTGGTTTGGGTGTTCCACACCTGGCTTGAGCCTGCAATCCAATCGAAAGCAAGTACCTGGTCAGCAGTCAACTTAAAAAAAACAGCTGACCTCGATGAGGTCTAAACTTGAGCCTGTGACACTGGTCAGCGGATACCTTGTTTTGGCAAGTGTCAATTGGCTATAAGATGGATGTCCAGTATCAAAGACGTACGCTGTAAACTAGCTGGTCAGCTGGGCCGGGTGGAGTATGGCCGCCATGTTGGATTATTATGATTATTATTAGGATATTATTTATTATTGGGCAACTCCGTCGTGCGCACCCACGAGTCATACCGCTAGCCATGATTACCATGAGAAAAGCAGTTGACGGGTTTCTATAGGTATGGTGCTTCGCTTGGCAGCCCTTCGGGCCACCGGAGCTCCGCTAATACACTTTATTTAAAGAGGGTGGCATGGAATAGTTGAAATAACTAATAAACTTGTGGCCCTCTATCTAAAAATTATAATAAAACTAATATACTATAATATAAGTGTACATAGAAATGTAAGAGCTAAAAGATTAAATGAATGTTAAAATTTAACATGTCTATCAATAAAACTAAGAAGAGTCTATCTAATAAGAATAAGAACTGTAGTAAAAAAATGTAACTAGAGAGCAAGTGATGAATCATATTAAAGTATAAAATGGTGTAGTTTCTGTTGGACATCAAAAAGATTGTTTCTGTAATTGTTCTTAAAAGATTCCAATGATGCAGAATTCCTAAGTTCCCAACTTAAGCTTTTCCAAAGTTGACAAGTGGTAACTGCAAATGATCTACCGCCTTTGGTCATACGATAATTTATGGGCCAATGCTTTGAAAACCTGCAACTTTCACAAATCCTGGACTATGGTTGAGATGAGCCAATGTGATAGCCAAATGCTCAGTTTTTTTAGACTTTACCACCCCCTAAATTCCAATTTTCATGGAATATGACCATTTTTTCTGTTGCAAACCAGAAATTTGGCTTCAAATGCCCTCGGACAACACCAAAAATATGCAACTTTGTCTTGAAGGTTTTAAGACAAAAAAATTCCTCTTGAAGCTAAAAGTCTGCATTGGCAGCAAACTTCGGCTCCACTTCTTGCAATCTGTTCCACATTTTTCTGCTCACTTCTTTCCAGTCTTTCGTGTGATGTGGATAACGTTATTTGATTTCAGTTGCTCTCACTGTCTGTAATTTTTGCGTTTGGGGATATTCTTGGATAACAGCCGCATAAGAGTCACGCAGCCAATTTCCATTTCAGATATCTTTTATGTGTTGAGCCACCCGATCCTGCTGACAAAATATTGCACCTATTGCATTATTTACAAGTCAAAACTCGCCAAATTGCCATGGTTGCCAAGGTCGCAGAATCCACTCAAAGAACGGCTAGGAACACAACTTCACTTTCGTGAATCGCCATAAGTTGATCGAGCAATCTTGGTGGCCCACTTCATGTGAAATTGCTTCTCACCTCTGTTTTCTTCCAGAGGATTTGCCTCTACCCACTAATCCAGTGTTATGATGCCAGGCAGGGGGCTCCTAATGTGAAAAATGGCTCAAATAACACACTTAATGGTATAAATCAAATACCTACCGAACTGTGAGCTGCAGTTGATCGCTTAAAGCAAGCGACAGCTGGCGTGACAGGGAAGACAGAGCCTTTGGTTTTGTGGACCAGCAAAATCTTGATGGTAACCCCTTATATGGAATAATGAGATTGACTTGACTTCCAACCCTCGAGAATTACCAGAAAAGAGGTCAAAAGCAGCGGAGAAGAATGAGTTAAATCTCGGGCATATAAAATTAGTGTTACTATATCTTGTAGCACGATTATGTTGCGACTGTTGAGTATTAAAGAGCCGTCAATATATAAGGGTACTTCCCTAGATACGTTTGTATGCAACGCAGCGTTTAGCTATTTTGGATTCCTCATAAAAAGAAAGCCAATGGAGTCTATTGAATAGCTTGACACTAGACGCCTGATTATCAGCATCGGATATATCCCTAGCTGCTTGTTTCTGTAACTTTAAAACACGACTTAAGATCCACGTTGTGCAGCCATTCGTCATCACTGCTTTCAGTCTGAACTGGTGCTTTATGTTCCTCTGCCTCAGATTCCTGGTCCAGGTCCTCCTCTGCATAGGTAGCATTCTCTACTTGTACACCAACATCAACACGCTTAGTAGCATTTATTTCTTTCCCCCAACAAGCCTCCTGCGTGGTGGAGCCAACCATTCTTTTACAGTTTCCGCAATAAGGGTGCCACACCCAGTTGTATGCACTTCAGACCCATTGATGCTCACATTCATGAGAGTGGAGAGCATGTTATTGTTTAAGCTGCTTCTTAAACAAGTCTTCAATCGCTTTACAACAGAAGCTCCTCTTTCAGGCCAAGTGTTAGCAACTGGCAACGATAGATTTCTGCAATTTGCAGAACATTGGGGAAAAAATCCTGGTATGAGTGTTGCTGAGACAACAAGTGGTTTAGCAACCACTCGGTTGGCGTGGAAGAACTTGAGTGGAATGTCGATCTTGAGCTGAAGTAGGTTATACTTGAACTTCTTCCATTAGCATATTAACTCTTTCAGCTCTGTTTTCTTTACACTGGTAGAAGTGATCAGCTAAACTTTTGATCTCAGAAATTCCATAGTCTTTAAATGACTCATCTGATCTGTCACAAATGGCCAGGGGATCAAATATCTTGAAAGCAGTTAACACTCCGAGGCTGTCACTGAAACGGTTTGTAATGTTCTCTACTAGTGAATGTGCATACCCTGCAGTCAAGTTGGCGAGCATTCTTGTATCATCCTCCCCAAGTGTCATCTTGCATGTAGATAGTCCGATCTCACCCTAGAGAAGAGTTGTAAACTGCCATGAAACTATGTGATATGTGCGGTATATAAATCCATTAACATTACCATAGTCTTCCATCCACAAGATCTTCCTTCAGTTGCTTTAGTGGCTTTTTTTGATTGCAACATCAATGGTGAAATTGATTGGTGGGTCAATTGCGGCAAAAGGTACATTTCAACCTTGAAACAATCTGCTCAAGTGTGAAAGAGCTTGGAGTACTTGCTGAAGGAGATGCACAGTTCTGTAAAAGCCCAGTTGCAGAAGCGTTGCCTTCTTTGAACACTCTTAGGGTCTGTGTTAGAACCATAAAATCTTCAGAAACGCCTTGGATTGCTCTCTCTGAAGATAGCCATCAGCTTCGGCATGCTTTCTTTAACTTCCTTGTCACTCTTTTGCTCCCTTTTTCTGACAGAGTGATTGCCTTTGATTCTTTGACTGCATCTGCATATGCGGCAGTTTTTTTGGCCGAGTTGTTAAAGAATGACCAAAGTTGCACCAAAATCTTTTCCACAGTTTTTATGTAGGTGACGTCATCATTTGCATTCACGCAGGCTAGGCTAGCCGATGGCAGATGCGGTGAACATTGAGCATAACTGGAGACTCTTTTCGGAGTAAAGATGCAACACCTTGTTGCTTACCCATCATAACACTTGCACCATCTGTTGCAAGACCAGTGAGGTTCTTTACATCCAGTTTGCATTTTCCAGCTGCTTGATGACAATAGCCTTCATAGCCTCAGCGTTAGCAGAGTGAAAATTTTCAAGCATGTCATCCAAGGCAAGAAACTCTGTTGTTGCTCTACCAGTTGGGTCAACAAATTTGATGAACGTAAGAAGCTGCTCCTGAACCGAAATGTCGCAGACTTCATCACAAAGTAGATTAAAGCAGTTAGATTGAATGATTCTCTTCACTAAATGTACATGTTTTTTGATCATTCATCCCAGCAACAAAAACATTTCTCTCACTGAACCGCTTGAACAATGTTGAAACAGCTTTATGTCATTTACTGCTAATTATTCTAGCAACTCAAGCAGACAAACAAACTTTCAGTTTGTAAGTTCTTCCTTATAGCACCCCAGTATAACTTTTTGATAAGTTTAGCTTTTTGATAAACGCTCTCTTTGACTTGCTCACAGTAGTTAACTTGATGATGGAACACCAAAACCCATCTCAGGGGCTCAGCCTCTATTGCTGCTATGTGCTGTTGGTGGCTTGAATGTCCTTCAACTGTTTTCCGTTTATACCGAATGGAAGGTTCACTTTTAAATTTCTTGCTTTTGTTCATATATAGGATTGACTGTGTGATGTTTTTGGCATAAAATACAGAACACTCCTTCTCCTTTTTGAAAGACGAACCAGTGGTAGCTGGTTTTATCACAATAAGAGAGGGTTGTGTCAAAAATCCAATGATGCTGGAAATGATCGTTCATTTTGAAAAATCGTTGTTGCCCATGTTTGCTCAAGGTTGCACACTTCTGCTTGACAACTGTAAAAACTGTGCACTTTGGAATCAACAGGGAAGGACTGGTTTAAGAATTTTCTCACTTCATCTGCTGCGATTGAACTTGCCTTGGCTGACGATTCTTCTTTACGTGAAATTGTAAACTTTGAGGATTCCTTTACAGTCTCTTTGGTGAGATCATGTATGGTTTCTTCATTTGAGTTTGTAAACTTCAAAGTTCACTAGTAAATTGTTCTCTGCAGTGTGGTTGTTACTTCATCTGTTGAATGTTATATTTAAAAGTATATGGTCAGTAAACTGTTTCCTTTGAGAGCAAATAAAGTTTGTTCTTGACTAAGAAGTGTTTTGTAGTTTTGTATTTGTTCTTTGTAAGCGATTATGAGTTTACGGTAAGTAGATGTAATTTTCGTAAACACGTCTTGCAAGCCCTGTAAATGCTAATTGAACTTGAAAATAAAAGTTGAAGGAGTGCGGTTTTTGTTTTATGTGCTCTATCCTGTTTGTGCAGTGTTCCGGATTTGGAAAATATTCTTCAAGCTATAAACGGTATGATAATAAGAACTTCACAGAGTAACCGAATGCAAGACGAAAGGAAACAAAGGGACATACTGATCTCCTTCCAATTACATTTACCTTAAACCTGATTGCTGTTGTGAGCTTTTCGTACCTGCAGGAGCTAGAAGCGACAGCATAGAACGCTGCCGCTTCATCGTAAAAGTGATCTCAATCAATATAACTTCTTTCAAAATGCCCATAGCTTTGAAGATGTGGCATGGAAATGAGGCTCTGTAACTTACAAGGTACAGTACTGTGCAAAAGAAATGAGAATGAATTTCGACGAATTTAGGAACATTTTGCTACTTTTCGGCGAAAATGAGCGAACATTTTCCAGCGAATTTTCGAATGAATTTATGAAGCTGCATTGTCTTATAAATTTCGACATTTTGAACTCACGTACGAAAGTTCGAACAAAAATTCGATTGAAATTTCGAGCAGCTATGCGAAATTTCGTCTATAGTCATTCAAATTTTCGAAGAGTGCTGCGACTTTTCGAAGCGATTTGAACGTCTTCGAAACGTTTTCGCAAATATTTCAATTCTCTTGAGATACTGAGGCATCGAGGTTTTCATTGGTCGCAGTTTGTAGACATGGCAACCCTGTGTAATGTTTTGCTGATCTGATCCGCATAAGCAACACTCAACTGCAACAGCTCAACATACCGAAGGTATCAATCTATGTTCGTAAGCGAATTCAGGCCCTTCATCGCGAAGGCTTACAGGCCAAGGCAATTTTTAAACAACTTGGAGAAGAAGGTTTGTCAGTCAGCTATCCAAGTGTGGCAAGAATCACGAAGAAAGTAGAACTTACCGCTTCCGTCGATGACCTCCTGAAGCCAGGTCGGCCCAGAAAGTTGAATTTAGTAGCCAGGGACTTATCGAAGCGGAGATGCGAAAAAATGACGAAGTGACTAGCCGCCAAATTCAAAAGAGCTTTCCAAGTGTGGAGTGGAAGTTCATCCATCAACTGTAAGAAGAAAGTGAAAATTTGGTTTATCAACGGAGTTGATAATGTAAATTGACCACCGTACAGGGATTCGATTAGCTGACATTTCGAGCATTCGCCCTTCGTCGGAGCGAATCGAGGAATTGTGGGTTGTGTATGGTTTATATACAGAAAATGGAGCTACGCTATTGGTGGTAACATGGTAATGTGAAAAACAGGAATAAATTAAGTGAATGAAAAGCGCTCGTTGATACCGTGGGGATTAAGAGTGCCAAAAGAGAAAGATGACAAAGACGCATCCAAACCTGTCGCTCAGCATTTCAATCTCCCAAACCATTCCAAACAACACATGTCGATCTCCGGCCTTTCCCTATATCAAGGTACCACGGAAAGCCGTAAAAATCTCGAGCAAAAACTGATCTTTCAAATTGGCACTCTTAATCCCCACGGTATCAACGAGTGCTTTTCATTCAATTAATTTACTCCTGTTTTTCATGTTACCATGTTACCACCAATAGCGTAGCTCCATTTTCTGAATATAAACCATACATAACCCACAATTCCTCGATTCGCTCCGATGAAGGGCTAACGCTCGAAACGTCAGCTAATCGAATCCCTGTACGGTGGTCAATTTACATTATCAACTCCGTTGATAAACCAAATTTTCATGTTTCACTCCCCCACCGACGCAGCACCACAGTTTCTTTAGAAACTAATCCCCTTTATTCATTTGTTGTAAGAAGAAAGCGTTTGTGAAATCTGCGAAATTTCACGCTGTGCGACACGAATTTCAACGGCGGGACTAAAGTACAGGTCACATTCCACAGGTCAATGTGCAGGTCACCGTACTACAGGTAAATAAAGAAGCCCAAAAGTGCCTCCTGCCCTAATCACTATCCAAAATTTTGTTTTAGATCGAGGAGAAACTGTTTGGCTTAGTTACCGGTCGATAAAGCTGTGACCTGTACCTGTGACCTGTGGAATGTGACCTGTACTTTAGACCCACCAGAATTTCAACAACAAATTTGCATAAACGATGTGGCCTTGTAAAAGTACACGTCAATAGCTGTTTTCTAGCCAAAACTTTTGGCTTTTACTTATGCATCTAAGTTAACAGTTTCACTTTCAGAAAAAGCTGATAAAGTCTTTCAAGTAAATCAAAGTGGCGCTTTTGATCACGGCTGTGATAAATTTGTGTAAACAAGACAGATATCAAAAGGCGCAGAAGAAACTTTGTTTGCTTAAGATATAACGTTACAAAAAGTGCTGCGATTAATAAAGGATAGAGGTCACTCACTATTTCAAATAAATTGCTCTCAGATTTCAGGTCAAGAAGTACACATACAGCCATACTAGTGCTTATATATTGGTTACAAGGTGGTGATGAGCTTAATTTGTGTAAACAAAACATGTTCGGCTAGAGTGATCTACGAAATTTTGCGGATATTCCTTTCTCCATGGCGAAAGTTCGGCGAAAATTCGCTTCTTTGAAAATACGTTCTTTTGAAATTTCAGAAAATCGAACACTCCTTCTTCGAAATTTCAATAGAGTTTGCGAATTTTCGCCACCATATCTGCGAAATTTCACGCTGTGCGATACAAAATTTCGAAGAACAATTAACGTATTTTCTCAAAATTCGCTCTCATTTCTTTTGCACAGTACTGTATGTCATGTAATATGTGCTGGAGTGTGATCTTCACTGACGATGATGTTCGCGATAACGTTATGTGAAAATACGCACATGGAAAATGACTGGGTGGCATGTACTGCAATAAAAGCTAAGGGGACTGTATAAATCGACATTAGGTGTGTTTTTAAACATTTTATAAAATTAGTTTTCCAATAACAATTGTTGGACTAACCAATTAATTGAAATAAGTTGCTAGTTCCTTTACTTTGGCTTTATTTGTGCACAAGGAATGCAGCCGGTGATTCGCAAGGAGCTTCCGCCGGAGCTCCGGCGGGAGCCGGGTCATATTGAAAGCACTGAGATTCATGGAACTGCCAAAATTGCAGATAATGCCTACAGGAGATGAAAATAAATGCTGCACAAGAACTGTACGACCTTGTATAACTACAAATCCACTGTTCACGCAGTTGGTATTGGATGCCAATGTGCTTGAAAAAGCCATGCGCCAGGATGTCCTTGTTCTGGAACATCCTAGAAATAATGAGAATTTCTGGCGTACTGCATACAGGCAGTATGTTTTGTGGAAACTTGGGAGACTAGGACAAGGCAACCGCAGAGTTATTCCCCATTGCTGTGTACTTGCTATTTGCTCACGATGTCCATATCCAAATGGAATTTACACAGGATTCAGCCCTGCTCGTTTATAATACAAATGTACCATTTTTGCTTGTTTTCATAACTCAAACTCAAATCAATCCTGAACCTTTTTCACACAATGTTTATTGTAATGCACTTCCGTCATATTTTAATGATTTTTGTACGGAAATTCTAAATTAAATGATCAATAATACTAGGGGATAAAAATATATTTACAAAATGTTCATCAGAATGAATAATGGGAAAAAACATTTAACAAGAACAAAGAAAATTGATATTTGTAATAAAACACCATTGACCATCAAATGCTCAACATCAGTAAAAGTCTATCAATGATACTCAATAGTTGTAGTTTCTAACATGACTTTCATTGTAAGCTTAATTTAAATTGATTTCATTTGTATGCTTTTATGCCAATTACTGGTGCTATCAAACTGTAAGTAGAGATGATATAAGGGGAGATAAGGGGAGACTACCTTGTAAAAGCCTTTGATTTGATACTTGATTACAAACATAAAGTAACTTGATGTAATTGAATGGTTAAATACAAGAGAAGCCAAATTTCTGTTGAGAAAAATTCTTGTTTGTACAGTCGAAGCTCTCCTATCTGGAACAACCTCTATGCATTACTGGAAGTGAGACTTGTGAGTCGTGAGGAGTTCCTCCGTGTTTAGACGTGGAGTAACAAATCGATGCTGGGCAATGTTACTGGGGTTTTCAGGAGCCAATCCAAGTGGCTAGTCAACTGTTCCTTCAACACTGTGCACTTTCTCATATATGAGCTCCATCTATTCAGGGATGTAAGCATATTAAGCCTTAGGCTTAGGGGTGGGGACTGGTGTCCACTGCTTTCTCCGTTTGCTGTACTGTGCCTTGTATCTGTTCAAAGCATTTAATACAAGTAATGACTAGGAGTAACCAAAGGTTATGAAATGCTGGCTGGACAATATTTATTGCAAAACGAGACACACTAGAGAGTTTTGACTCTATAAAGATGTATAGCACTTGCATGACACACTTGTTAAGTATTGTTATTACCAAGCTGAGGAACTGGGCGTAAGAACTGATGTTGAAAATCTGGAAGGGATCACATTTTTCAGATGAGTGAAATATATCTGTAAAGATCGAGTTGAACTAAGAGAACACAGTGGACACATAATGAACACAACATGATTTAATCAATAAAACAAATATACCAAATGGTATAACAACAATGGGAACGCTATAAATGTAAACATTCTGGCAGCAGGTTTCTGTAATGTATATGGATAATCAATAGGCCTTATCACAGTGTTTGTTGCCATTTTGTTCAGTAGGCAAGCGCAACAAAAAATACAGAGATAGTAGAAACTTTAAAAGTTTGATGCTGGGAGTTTTTCACTACACAATCTGATGCTTTGTAGTCTCCGTTTACTGGGAGATATGAAATTTCAGTGTGTGCTTCTGCAAGCTAGGTGCTTTGTAATTTGCAATGTGAAACAATGCATTGGTGTGGGCTGGAATTTTGTGATCAGTTAGGGAAGAATGGCAAAAATATTGCGTCGCGAAAAAGTGTAAACATTTCTACTGTCTATTATCAGATGACGGTTGTTTTTGCTTTTCTTTTTTCTTGTAAGATTTCTCAGGTAGAACTATTATACATACTATTATATGGTTTAGCAAAGGAATTAAAAAATCTAGTAAATCATGTACATTTCATGTGATGGGCACTTATTTAAACATAACAACAGACAAAGAGGTCTTTGTTCCAACAAGCGGATGCATCTACAATTTCCAGAACAAAGTTGGAAGTGCAATTGACAACGACAAGTTCAATATTGTCTTCTAATTCAAGAAATAAACATGAATTAATCTTAGTTCCAACAAGTGTATGCTTATTTACAACGTCCATTATAAAGTTGGAAGTACAATCAATAACCAGCTCAATATCTTCTAATTCCATTAAGGCTTCCTTGATTTTGTCAGTGGTTATTTTGTGTGTGATAGAAATGTTCACCTTCTTTAGTAACACATCCATGATGTCAGTAAAGGCTGTGAGCCATGTGTCTTTGCCATCGATTTCAGTGCAAAAAAAAGGCGTGCTGTTAGACCTTTTTGTTGCTATACTTAAACTCGGTGACTGTTATGGTCTTCCTGACATTTGCAAGCAAATCTTTACCTTTGGTGTCATGTACAATGGCCTCTATTTCATTGAAAGTGGTGTGTACTGTTCCAAGATGTACCTTGCCATTGAATTTCTTGACACTCAGGTTCTTTATGTCATAGCTAGTTGCACTTGTCAGCATAGTGATTGTATTGTCCCAGAGATGAATAGTGCCATGACCGGTGGCATCTTCCAACAGACAGTCTTCTTTCACAGTGCCTACAGTGCCGTTCCTCTTTGAATTTTCTTTTGGCTCATTTGTACCCAGAGTCAGGGTGATTTTAATGTTTACCCTTTGATTTCTGCTTAACCCACTCAACTGGCTGAAGGTAATGTCGATACCATAATTTGTGGCATCAGATGAATTGCTTTTAGGTCCTTTAGATGGTTCAAAATCCAAATCATCAGGGTTTGCTTTTATCACAGATGTGTACTCATTGAGAAATAGCTGGTCATTCTCTTCCTTAGCAGTCAGGAGCTTCGTTGGTGACCCAGATTGTTGAAATTCAAGAGGTTGCTGGTGTGATTTTTGATTAATGTTCGCGCACAACAGAAAACACAACATAAGTGTGGGAGAAAAGGTTGGGGAGTAGCCTAGTGTTGTCCAGGACCCGAGCGCTGCCTGCTGCATGCAAGGCCAGTTGATGGGGCTAGGTTAGTGCCAGTAAGTGGCATGGAAGACCGTGAGATGAGCCTCCATACCAAGCTCCTAGATGGTAGATTAGCAAGTAAGTAAGTAAGTCATACTTTATTTAAACAGGGTAGCCCATTCAGTTCAAAGGCTGGTATCCATAGGGGGCCTGTATAAATAACAAAATTTATGTGCATAGATTAAAACTTTGTAACTATATGTTAAAAAACTAAAAACTAAGTTAAAATCTAATTACAATACTAGTATACTAAAAGAAACTACTAAGAACTATTACGATAATAAAAACCCTTTCGTGCAGTGGTAGAAAGTCTGTATGTCTTCAGCTTTCATTATGTCGGCAGGCAGCTTATTAAAAATTTTTGCTCCGCTAAAAAGAAACTTGTTTTCCCAAAATTTGATTTTACCCTAGGTAACAATAACCTTCTACTCTGCCTTGTGGAATAGCTATGAATGTTCGAAAATCTAATTAAAAAATGCCAAAAAATAACTTGGAGGTAATGAATTCAGACAGAAAAAGAAGCTTGGCCTTATGATAAGAGCACCTCTTGGAAAGATTCGACCAACGTAAATGATTCATTGCCTCAGAGGAATGTGTGCAACACGTAATTATACGCGCAGATCTATGTTGTAGATGCTGTAGTCTATCCTGGTCTTGTTGTAACAGACTGCTCCAATTGATATAGCAGTAATCAAACAATGGTAATCAAACAATACTTGTAAACAAGTATAGACACCTCTAATGCGGCCCAAAATACTAACTTTGCACGCCACCGTTTTACACACAAGGAAGAAGTGGTTGTGGCCGCTGTTGGTCACCCAAGCTAAACGACCACGGCATCACTTCAGTATGGGACTGAAGGGTTGGCGCCAGCAACACTTGTCCCCTCAACCATTTCATGACAAACCAACCAATAGTTACAAATCAGTAAATCAAACATTAATTAAACTCTTAATCCAAAACAGTGGAGCGAGAAAATTAATGTGCTACATAACAGTGGAAAAAGCATGTGTGTGGGTGGGGTAAAAACTATTGAGAAACACCTTTCACTGTCACTGGAAGATGTGGGGAAAAACTGGTGTTCAAGGAGTTAACTAGGTTGTAAACAAGGTGAACATGATCAGCCCACAAGAGAGGCTAACCCCTTAAGTGCCTTATTGACATACTCAGTACATCACAAACACTGTTACTGCTTTGAAAACCTACAACTTTCCCAAATCCCTTGCTATGGTTGAAATGAACGATTCTTATTGCCAAATGCCCAATTATGTAGACTTTATCACTTCATAAACTGACCAAAACTCCCAATTTTCATCAAGTATGACCGTTTATTTTGTTGCAAAACCAAAATTGTTGGCTTTGAACGCCCTTTGGCAACACCAAAAATAAGCAACTTGGCCTTGAAATTTTTCAGACAAAAATATCTTTTGAAGCTAAAATTCTATGTTGGCAGCAAACTGGTCTGTAATTTTTGCTTTGTGACCCAAAGGAATTCTGGGAAGTTCTTGGATAACTGACGCGTAGGACTCTACCAATTTCCATTTCAGAATGGTGCAAGGCAGCATTCTGTTGGTAGCCTCAGACAAAATTCTGCACCAATTATTAATGTACTAAATCTAAGTGTAAGGTCATGCTAACTAAAAGTTCAGTCACAGAGCAGGCCAAAGGCACAGGTCATGTTGTACAAAGGTACTGTTCTATAAGCAGGAAAAATGGGTAAATGTGCATAGTGTTCATGTGACAGTAGGTGTCCCTTGCTTACATACATGGGACAAAGGTTGAGTAGTTCTGAGAAGAAATGTGGCTTTGATGGCAGGTAACCACGGTTGCAGGTACTTCCAGGATGGTAGCATTAGGAAGATGAATATATCTTTCATAGGCGTCAGATCGCCAGCGGCCAAGTATCTTGATGAGCCAGGATGGTAGGCCAGCAGCAGCAGCAGTTGTTGACGTCGCAATGCGGAAGCTCTGTGTTGTAGTGGCTGGCCACAGAGGTCAAGTAGGTTCGAGGCCAGAGTTCGGTGTGAGAAAGCTGCCATCCTGGAACTGGAAGAGAGGGGTCTGTACACTATACCCCGGTGTTTGTAGTATGAATTCTCTAACTGCAGATACTGCACATATGTTAGATGGGACTTGGCTATGGTGACCAGAGCAGTTTGCTGGAATGGATCTGTCTTGGATATTTTAATGCAGACTTTCATGTGTTTTGGGTTGTTGATGTCAGGAGCGAAGGTAATGTCCTGGTGGGTGAGGTGGACGTTGTGGTCAACAGGACCATTGTTAGTTCACTGCACCTCAAAAAGCCAAAAAAGGCCAGGGTAAATGTGGCCCAGAGCATAACAGTATCTACGTCTAGCGAGTGGTAAGGGTCAAGTTGATTGTGGATCTTATGCAATAAAGGAAGGGTAATAGGCTGCCGGTTGCGCCTAGGAAATCCCAGGAGACATTTGATTCCTTGAAGGGTGTTTTGGAGACGGGGCATGGTGGCAAAATTGAGGCTGCAGTTGAACTTGACATGTAAATTTTGTATCGCAGCTAAGTAAACCTTAATAGTGTGATACTTGACATACTGGTAATCAGCTAAGTAAGATACAAAATATATTAATGTAACCTCTCTAGCAGGGAGCAAAGGGGTAGATTGAGTTACAAGACCATACTTGAGGCAAAATAAAATACACTGCTTTTCGCCTGAAGCGTACGTTTGTCTAGTGGCAGGTGCGAGGGAACCCCAGAAGTATCTAGAGACCTTGGATGTTAAATATTAATCAGGTATTCCGATATGGGGTAGCCAGTAGGCGAGGCTTCTTGGTGCCAGTTCCCTGAAATGCCCCATTTGGAAACTAAAAAGCAATGCCATTCTGAAGGCCCTCTACATGAACTGTGGTAAGGGTAAAGTTGTATTTCAGGGTGGAGAGTGTAATGGGCCTGAGGAGATCCATAACATGAGGGATTTTGGAGCTTTTAGTGTTTAGAATGGAAACAACACCTTGGTTATCACAAGAAAAACAAATGTGCCTGTTACACCAGAAGGGGCCCCAGACTCACTCTTAATGATAGCTTTCCTAGTCTTGTCCTCCATATGCGCTGTGATGTCGCCAGAGTTGGAAGTTGAAGGAGAAGCATAAGCATGAATCAGCTGCTGTAAGGCATTTGGGTTGCCCAGGTTGATGTTGGTAGGAGAAGAAATCGTCGGAGTCGGAGGTGGTTGTTAGCTAGCCATTTTACTATTGACAACTGCTGATACAATAGTGGTGATTTGCTCAATGTTTACTGATGGTGGGGTCTCACGGATCGCTGGTGCAGTTTGGTTGGGTGATAACGTCTCAGTGCTAATGGTTGGCAAAAACCTTGGTGTTGTCGGCTGGAGCTTCATTCACTTCTAATTCTCCAGAGTGCGATGGTGTCGCAGTGGTTCAGGAAGACTTGCTGTGTTTTGACCTTTTAATCATGCAATTAGTTGGGCATGTTGGCCCGGAATTTTCAAATTCTTTTGATGGCACAGCAGCTGAAGGACTTCATTAGTCAGGCGGTCATAATCCATGAATAAATGGGAAATAGCAAGAAGAGAAAGGGCAAAAGGCGAGAGTGGTAAAAACTATTGAGAAACATAAGGTCGAGATAACAGCAGAAGTGTTGAAATCCTTAGAAACAGAACGACTTTCTTTAATCTTTCAGACATGTTTCAACAGTACATCTGTCATACTCGGTGTGACAGTAGAGGTAACAATAGTTCGTTACATGGTGTAATGATAACAAGTGTTCGTTGTAACATTACGTTTGATAAAATTAAAGGTAAAATAAAAAAATTAAATTAAAAATTAAATTAAATTAAATTAAATCAAAGTAAAATTAAATTTAAAGTTAAATGGTTAAACAGTGTGCGCGTGTGTTTGTCGTTCGGTAACATGTTCAAAACTGAATTTATTAAGCCGATACAAGACATAAATACATACTATCGGATACGTGCGTGACAATGCTATATAATGCAATTAAAGTGTGATTAAATACCAAGGTGCAAGTGAATGTGCAAATAGTTATCACATAGTATAACATGTGCACCTGACTATAAACAGCCGGTCGAGGTGCCTATACGGAAAGTGAGAAATTGCTGATTCAGGTCAGGCTTCTCCCATGTTATGTACATCTATTAGCCGCAGAGTCTAAAACTTTGAAACAAGCTGGTGAGAAAGAGCTACAACAAGACTCTGAACTCTGTAAATGTTTAAAGAAGTGAGAGGATCTGTCCAATGATAAGTGCTCATGGCATAGAGAAATGACGGCTAGTTTAACCGATGTAGCAAGCATTACAACTTGCACAGGAAAATTTATACACAACGTGCATACGGAGCCTATCAGAGAGTGGATCTTTCACGTTAAACAGGTTCTTAATTTTAATGGTAGAGTAAACAAGTTTGATGTCAATAGGTATGCACCCTATGCTGTGCTATACCTGAGAAGCGGCCAATGTAAGGTATCTTAAAATAAAACTTTGGTAATTCTTGTGTCTCGACACCTGTAGTGTATCAAGCTATTTAAGATATGCTCACCGATCACGATTCTTGCGTAGAATTGCAATCAATTTCTGGATGTCATTGTGAAAACCCAACCAAGTGTTGTTCATCTTGAAAATTCGGTCAGTGATGGTTTTGACAAGCCCAACTTTATAACAAAAAGGTGTAAAACTAGAAAAATTGGTATGCACACCAGTGAAGGTCTTTTTGCGATAAACGGTGGTGACAGGGAAATGTGGGGCTTTGTTGTCAAATAGCACATCGAGAAAGGGTAGAGGGTGGTTAATTTCTTTCTCCATAGTGAATCGAATGTTGGGGTGTTGACGGTTGGTAAAATCAAAGAAAAGGTTGGCGTCTTGCTCTGACCGAAAAAGAAAATGTGTCGTCCTTTAACATACTGGAGAAATGAAATGTTGAAATGTTGCACAAATGAAATGTCGAAATGTTGCACAAAAATATTGTTTCAAGGTGAAACTTTTCACTTTAAACAGACTACCAGATTAGAGTTGCGGGCTCTGCTTGAGCTGGCAATAAAAAGTTCAATACAGCTGTTGAGGGGTTTGATTACATTTTCATACACCCTGTTACACCCCCGTTTTATATTATACACATTGTAGACCTGTTGCTGTTTGATGCACCCCTACTGAAGGCAGGATTTCATCAAAATGTTACAACACTGTATGTGGAGAGAAATAAACACGTCACATTTAGAAGGTATTATATGCAATTTTTTGATACCTTGGCTGGCCAACTGCTGCTGTAGCAATGTCCCGATTTCTGTGCTTGTTAAAAGTCAGTGGCAGCGAGCTGGTTCCACAGTTTGTAGCCCACATATCTGGCAACATAAATTGCAATTTATGGCATAACGTAGATGTATTTGAATCAGTACTTAGGAGTCTCTTTGATCCATACATAAGTGGTTGTGGAATGACACCAATAACCCAGTGAGCCTACCAAAAATACAGTTACAACTATAGTTGATGTTGGAAGATAAACTAGCATACACTGTAGCTAAAGTAAAGCTGGGTTCAAAGTGTAAAAGGGCTAGATATGTTTGATTTTGAATAGCAATATTGTAATAAATTGAATCACAAACACTGATGGACTGAGGGGATTAAAGTCATTTTGCAGTATGGACAACCTACTCATGAGTGAAATAAGTACAATTGTTATTCCACCATTATCTGGTCCATACATGTAAAGACAACAAAAAATATGAACACGTAAAATCTGAGAGCCAAGCTAGTCATGACAAAACAATTTTAATGACAGAGAAATAGTGTAGTGGAATAAGAAGTCTCTGATTTGATGATTTTACAGATAATATTTATGGACATAAACTTTTCATATGTATGTGTAGCTACATTTACCAACCTACATGTAACATTTGTAACTCGTCAAAAGTTATGGTTGGATAATAACTCTGTTACATGTATAATACCATGTTTTCAGTGTTTAGGCCCACTCTGTTTTTCTTTCTCACTCATTAGTTGTATTTTGCTATGTTTGTACATTGATGTACACACAAACATCTAATTGATTTTTTGTTTTCAACTTGAAATATGTAGCATCCAAGGACCATATTACTTACATGTAGTTGATTGTTTATAATTATGCAAACAAAATACCTGAAGTTTACATAATATGAAAGTGCCTTCAATAAGTTTTTATCCATCACAACCTCCCTCAATGCATTGTGGGCTGAAGTATTCTTCAACCAAGGCTTGTGTCTGTCGTCTGCACTTAGTGGTTCATGGGCACACTTTCCTTCTCCACTTTCTGCCAACAGCCACTTATACTCATCAACAACATGGTGCAGAATGCTAATCCACATTTCCTTTGAGAACATGAGACAATTATCAACAGCACAGTACATGTACAACACTACACAATAGCACACTACAGCAAGTACTGTATGTAAAGCTATGCTATGTTGCAGAATGATAACCTTGTGAACATGTGGCACCTAGTTCACAATGTGTGTGTATTGGGGGAAGTCTCCTTTGCAGCCGTTATTTGGGTCATCACGCAACACTCCTCCCCACTAGTGGCTGCTCACTCAAGCTCTGTATTCCGCATTGGTTCTCAGTAACAGAGGGAAAGGAATGCAGAGCTTGAGTGAGCAGCCATTAGTGGGGAGGAACGTTAACTGACGACCCTAAATAACAGCTGCGAAGGAGACTGGGGGGTCAAGTAGGTTTTGGATGGATGTGTGCACCCAAGCCTCAAAATGTCAACCCCATTTTAGAAAGGGTTTGTAGTGGAAGTGATACTGCATTCTAAAAATAGGCAACTTTAGTTTATCGATACCTTGTTCTTGATATTTCATAAATTTCTCTACCCCACTTAAAAAAATGTTTTTAGTCACATCTCTTGTGAACCGGCACGGGGAAAACGTGAAGTCAATCTTTTTCCGCGTCTTGCATGGCCTCGACAACTTGTTGTGTAATATTTCTGACCTGTTTTTGCCAACCGGGTGTTGAAAACTCCGTGAAAAAACTAAGTGGAACATCATTTTGACATACGCAGGTAATATATAGATTTAGCCAAGCCTAAAATCAGAGCTCCACGATTATAATGTTTTGTACTGGTATTGAACATTTACACATGGATTTCCTTGTGCCAATATTTTATGTTTAGAGCAGTCAACAGGAATTGACTGCGGTGCAAAAACCTCAAAACATTAAAACATTACAAGTAAACAATATACAACGCGTATAAAAACAATACAGTTGACGTGTGTGTTTGTTCAAAAACAAATTTAGCAATCTAAGAACGATCAACATCATTGGAAGAGTATGTTTGAAGGTTTAGCCACCTCTCACAATAGTGCAGTAAATGGCTTTCCATGTTTGATCTAGATCAAACATGTTCATCCAAAATTTCGCATTACGAACAAATGTTTGATTGTTTAGCCATCCCAACAAACAAATCATGCACAAACGGTAAAAAGCAACCAAATAAACCACATAAAGTCGAAACTTTCAGCGATAATATGCAAAAATCATTTTTTGGACTCACTTGGTCTGCTGTTTGGTCAAACATTGTTATGATTTTAGCCACCAAACGTTAAGCTTATGTGTGAATAACACGATGTTGGATAAAAATGTTTGATTTCTTAGCTGGGGCTTAACAAACATATTTCTTAGTACGTTAAGCTTAGACATAAGCTTAAATGTCGTAGAAAAGAGAAAAAGGAAAACAATCCTCATAGTTTGGATTGGTAATCGCATGGGGCCGAGTAAAATTAAGAATTAATATCACTTGTGTTTTCAGAAATTTGCTGAAATTGCCCTTGTTGCGCAAAACATGAGAGATACTTTACGAGGACTCATTGTGATTACGTGTTAATAACATAAGGGTAAACGTTTCTTTCAGTTCTTAACCCTATAGAAACACTGATGTCAAAAAAACATGTACAGTCAGCCAAGCTACTTCTTTGTGTCCAAAACGAGTAGATTGTTATTTATATCCAGTCGAGACAAAAATACAAGTTTCATTCCTGAACAAAAGTAATAACGATTAAATTTATACCTCAAATGCTAAGCTTCAATTTATTTAAGTTACTTGTGTCGTCGAGCTTTCTATGACTTGAAAATATGCATCGATCCACTAAAGTAAAAACACGCGTCTACAAAAATAGCAAACGGTTTCTCCAAAGAAAGAACTTCTTCCACCAAGTTTGAGCTACTCGTTCCTCCCATTAATGCCAGTGAATTGTTAAGTGAACGTGTTGTGTACCCAGTGCAGCGGACACGGGGTGTTGTGCACTGGAGATCGGGAAGTGTCAACCACAGTATAGAATTCAACAGCACAAGTTGACTCAACAGCATTTAATCTGAACAGCAACTCGTCTAAATTATTGTACACATGCGGTGAAAACTAAAGGGGGAAATTACAATATACAAGATCAAAAAGGGGCTAAGACTAATTACAAAAGCAGCAAAATTGAAAGGAAAACGAAAACTAAATACAATAAGCTGAAACTTACGTCTGATCCTGTCTAAAGGGCTAGAGAAACTCCAACGTTATGTAACTCCTAAAAGATAAAACTGATCTGAAAACTCCAATGTTACTCTGTAGATCTCCTAACTCCAACTCCCCAACAACTTAAGGGGCATTCTCTGATAAGGGTACAATTCACGTGTACAGTTGTAAAATTGGTTAAAAAATGGGAATGGCTAGCTACGTAATTGATTCAAACTGTGAACAATAGTACATGAAAATAGGAGCGTAAAACAGAAACAGAACCGAAACGTAACTTATCTAAATCAAAACAAAACCAAGCTTAATTACGTAATCAAGTTCTCTTTGAATGAATGTTCATTGTTCATCACAGAACGTTTGTGGTGAGCTGCAAGATGCCGTGGTAAAGTCAACAAGCCCTTGAAGTGTTAAATCATTTTGTTTTTCAACCACACAATCTGGGTGCCATACAAGTGGATCTTCCATTTTATCAGTTAAAATTTACCTTCTGGAGTATCTTTTAAGAAAAAAAAATAAATTAAAATTAAATTAATTTAAAAAATTAAGCCTTGTTTTGGTTTGGGTGTCCCACACCTGGCTTGAGCCTGCAATCCAATCGAAAACCAGTACCTGGTCAGCGGTCAACTTCACAAAAACAGCTTACCTCGATGAGGTCTTAACTTAAGCCTGCGATATGGTAACATACTACTGGTCAGCGGATACCTTGTTTCAACAGGTGTCAATTGGCCATAACATTGACGTCCAATATCAAAAGATGTACACAAAACGCAGGTTACAACACACAATGGGACATTTCACATCGCATGCATGGAAGGGCAGACATACGGACGTACGGTGACCAAAACCAAATTTTCTCGAATAGATGGGTTACCATATTTTCTTAACCATGGTGCTCTGCTATAGTACAGTCTGGGGAGGTCAAGTTGAAAGATTAAATTTTTAAGAACCATTTGTCAGGGGGTAATGCCAAGCAATTCTGGAAGATTCTCATCAAACCAAAAACCCCTTGTTTTGCTTTTTTTTTTTCAATTAATTTATTTGCCGGTGTGCAGGTTGAAACAGACAAAGGTTTGTCTGAAAAGGCTGTTTCCAAATGTTCCGCAAGATTATCCAAATTATACTGTCCATACAAAATAACCTCTTCAGAGGTCTGCTCGCCTACTGTACAAAATAAACGGCCCTGTTCTTTTAAACTATGCCACGAGTAGACAAGCGAGAAAGAGAGAAGTCTGACAAACCTTGGATTCATAATGGGTTCTGTAAAGTAAACAGTTTCCCCGTTCAAAGTTGCGCTGGTTGTAAGTACAACCATCTTGTTTCAAGCAGTGCATTAATATTCAATTGAAGATTTGTTGTTTACATAACGATGGATGCTCTGTTGCAATGGATGCAAACCCCTGAAGCAAAAAAATCGCAAAAGATGCGAGAGGCAAGGCATGGGTGTCTTTTCTGACAAAATACCCAAAGGCAGACAAATGAGAATTTGTCACTGAGGTTGATTTTGCAAACCACACGGCAACAGCGGAAATTATGTTTAAAGCTGGGCCAGACTATCTGGAAAGCGTTTTCGGTTCAGACAGCAAATATTGGCCTCAAGCAATGAAAAACGCCCTTGGATTAGTCCTGCTAAGGGCTTGATGCCCCAGTCTGTGGGTTTCCACAACAGCTGACACCAAACGGTTTGAAAGGGTCAAGCTTGCCAATCCCAGCTATTCCTTTTCACATCTCCACCCAGAGTTTGAAGAAAATATTCAGCAACTCAATCAATATTTAAGTAATACCTGAGTGGCATTTCACGATGAATTCAGAGATATTTTTCAAAAAATCAAACTAACCCACCGTTCAGGAAAAGAGGCGAAAAAATGGCTAGTGGGGCCCAATATAAGCTACTGGCCACAACAGCTTAACTTTGCGGTTTGGTGCGCAACAACTGGCTGCAGTATTAGTCGTGAGATTTTCGATAAAGATCACTCAACTCTGAGTTTGTCACTCCAGGTAAGAGCTTTCTACCAGTTCCATATCTATTTCACTGCCAGGCAGATCCTGTTTCAGATTGGTGGGATTCAGAACTTAAGCGCTTTGCCAGTCAGACAAACAACAAGTGTGACGAGGCTAAAAAATTTGTAATGAGTTTGGGATTGATCTGTCAAGTGATTTTCGTTTCACAAGTGGCGCGAATCACGGGCTGGGGAGTGTTTACATGTGGGTCTGCGGCCCAAATTACCCCAGAGCAAATTACCCCAGATACGATAAGTTCAGTGATGAAGGAGGTTCTGCGAGCAAAGGGAATACTATTTATTATATCACACCACCTGAAAGTGTTGGTGACAGGCAGGTGGACTGGTTCTGTCCCTATGGCGTGAATGGCCTGACACAGGCAGGCTTGTCCCAAAGAAACCACTCGATAGAGGTGTTTGTTTACTGTGTTTTGGGTGCGCAGGTTAATGTTCGAAAGAGTATTCTGGGGCATGGAGGGCGTGCGGGGGAGGCGCAAAGTGAGTTCCTGGTTTTGGTTGAATATGCGATAAGGCAACCAGACCTGGCAAAGAGCGTGCAGCGCTATCAGTTGGTTGTGGATGAGAGGCAAAGGTGAGGCTTAATCTTGCTGTTTGTCCGGGCAGGGCAGATGATCATTAATACAGAAAGCACGGTTGGTTTCAGCAACCAGGTCAAACAAGCTGGAGCAGGAATGAAGCTTGGGATAAATAATGATGTGAATCAGAGCACAAAAAAGCGGCCCTTCACTTGATGGATAGCAGGCCTTCAAAGATTATCCCACCAAACAGCCATCCTTCCAGTCCTAACCTATCGCAGCAAAAAAAGATTCAAAGCCCATGGCCGAAACAAAAAATCCAGCTTCCTCAAACAAAAGAGCGAACCCCAACAGAGCAAGAAGAAGCAACATCAGTGGCGGGCTCTGGAAACAAGGCTCACAATGTGAATAAAATAATTGTTGCTGTTGGTGTCGTTGCAGGTCTGATGTTCGTGTCACTCCATTAACGCTGCTTATCCCCGCCCCTTGGCGGGGATTTGATATAGTTCTCCATCAGAAAGGCCACAACAGCCAAAATCAGCAGCCAGGTGTGCTCAGCCAGAAAACCGATTGCCTGGCCAGCAGCTTTGAAGAGGAAAGAAACGATTGACCCAAGCAGTCCTGGCAGAAGCGAAGCTGTTTCTTTGCTGATCTCTTTCAGCCGTTTCCCAGCCCTTTGCCGAGGGCTTTCACAGAGTTGGCAATTGCGCCAATGACAGCACTAATTGTGACACCCACCGCAAGAAAGATTGCTGTCACCGTCACACCATATTTTTCGAAAATCTCTTTGATCATCTCACAAAGTGGAAGTGCTCTTTCTCTTTCCGCAATCTGCGTTTGTAAATGCGCAAGCTCCTCGGCTCTTTCTGTCACCCTTCCGCATCAGAAGGTGAGGCATCGGCATCTTGGATTACCTCCTGATCTTGCTTTGCTTCTAAAGCTCAGCTTGCTCTTACAGCTCATCCAACGTTCTTGTCTCGTTGAGCCTTTCTTCCAAGGTGTTTCTTTCACTTTCTTTGTCCGCAAGTCTTGCCCCTTTGGCAGCCCACCCTTTTCACGAGACATTGTTTGTGTCTCAATTTGCTCACCTTGTGTGAATGTAGAGCCTGGTTGAAAATGCTGTGTTGTGTCGACTTCTTGCTCATTGTCGCCTTCATGATATTTTTCATCCAACATCTGATCATAAAAAGGGTCGTCGGGAACATCAACTTCCGCCATTACTGATATTGATATCTTCAAATCTTATTTTCAATTAGACCTTTTAATTCTGTTGTGTTATAATCATGGCTGCTGTGCAAGCAAACCTTTGGCCAACGCATTAAAGAGAAAAATGCCGGCGCAATGAAAGCTGAGTATGCAGTCAAGCACATCAACTTTGATCGTAGCAAAGCTAACCCCGGAGAGATGCTGTATGTTTCAGTGCCCAACCTGAATGAGCACAAGGTCCTTGTGCTCAGCTCACTCTCACTTCTGTTCAACATTGACCTGGCTAGAGGTCATGCCAACAACTTCCTCATTCAAAACATTACGCACGCTCTGATTGATTGATAAGCTGGTTGTAAAGTATGCGGGCACCATACTGCAGGAAACAGTGGTGTATGATATCTTCCAGATCTGGGAAGACCTTTTTCTCTCACAGGAGCAGCGGAACAACATGATTCTCGAGGGCATTCAGAGTGAGGACCTTAACAAGATCAGCTCAGGAGCAAGGGACAAGAAAACATCTGGGGTTGACGCGGAAAAAAAGCTGGAAAAAGTTTTTGGAAAAAATACCTAATCAGGCTGGACCACCAGATCCTGACTGACCACAGGGTGTTTTATGCCCAGGCTCTTTACAACGACCTCGTGTTTGAGCTGACCATTGCGGCAGCAAAACAAGTTGTCAAGTGTTCCGATGCGACAAAACTCACATAGAAGCTGACACACATCCAGCTCGAGTACGAAATGATCAGAAGCAAGACTCTGGCTGATGAGGTGCACAGCGCTTATTCTGCCGGCATGAATTCTTGTATGATCATGTGGTACGGGAAAAGATGGTAACCTTAAAAAAGGCGAAGATGCAACGATAAACATCAAAGTCACCCCCCAGAGAAGATCCCTGAAAGGTCTCCTTGTCCTCTTTGTTGAGCCTTATGTCACAGGCACCAGGGATTCAGAAAAGTACTTCAACCCGACCTAACGAAAGTCAACATCAGAAAAGTACTTCAACCCCAACCTAACGAAAGTCAACGTCACGGTGAACAGCACGCCCAACATGGTGTACAACAATGGCGTCAAAGCTAAGGACGTTTGGGAGGAAGTCAGCCACTTCTTTGGCAAACCAAAAAATAAAACGCAGCACATGAATGTGATGAAGTTCTAGACCGACAAGTTCAGGCTTTTGGAACACAGGCAACACATTCGCAGGATATCTCACAGCAAATGAGTTGACCAACTCCAACCACACAGCGCCAAAAAGTCCCAAGCGAGTGGCTGCAGGCAAAGTGGCTGCAGCGAAAAGCCGCAGCGGAGGCTGCTATCATAATTGCGAACAACAACGCAAAAAAAAGCCCTAACCGCCCAGAGGCGGGATGCTGCACCTGCGCCAGCCCTGGCCGCCGAAGAGGAAAAGCCTCAAGAAAGAAACGGAGGCTCATTAAGCACCACCCAATGGCTGTGTGCAGCATTGTGGTCTCTCATAAATGTTTATGGTGCATACTTTGTGAAATTTCCATGGAAATGAGACTGAAGAAGTTGGACCAAGGTGAGGAAGTTGCGCCATTAGGATGTTTCTAATTTGATTGTATACACAATTTACCATGATATATACTGCAGCCTAAATAATTTCCAAAACAGAAACAAACAAACAAATAAAAAACACTTTCTTAATAAACTAGTCACCGTGATATTTCTGGGATGGTTGGTAACACTGGATTTATGTGTGGCTGCCCCTGAACGTCGCACTTGTTGTGTCCGAAGGAGTTTTGACGATGAAAAGACTACTCTTGTTATTCGTGAGGCACTATAATCTTCAGATAACAACTTAAGTTCGCTTTAGAAATTCGGATGGCCAGAGGATTGCATGGATGGAGAAACTGCGGATCATACTTGTGATGAGACAAAAGACATGGCCGCCCTCATGGCTGTGCAATCACCCGGCAAATTGATGACAACCGCTGACATTACTGATGCCTTACTACAGTACTGCTGTAGTAACATGGCTCCTCAACTGCCTCCGTGCAGTTCCAAACAACGGTAAACTTACTAATTCTTGAAGACTTTGACTTAAACAAACTGTTAGCACTGCTGTTTTCTCAAAACTTCATGTAACTTCGCCGAAGCAGTCACTGAATGATCAACAAGTAACTAATCTTTGTTGGCTCCTCGATGGGGACTTCCCTGGTTTGTTGGTGGAAATCCTCCTCCTCTTCCATTTCATCTGCAGTTAAGAATACGACAACAACAATCTTTATTTGTACTCATTCTTGCTAAGAAAAATAATTTGACAATGAAAAATTAAAGGTGAAGTTTAGAGTACTGGCTGCCTGGAATAACCATAAGGGCTAGCGGAGCCAGGCAGCCAGTTGACATCAGCAATAAATAGAAATAAATTATAGGTCAGCAAGAAAACTGAAGCACAAATACACACATAAAAAGAGAAGAGAAGAGGAAAAACGCTATTTCTACACTATGAAGGAAGCCTAAAATAATTAAATTTATATAAGAATACAAGGCATTAAGACTGAGAAAAGTGACAGAATTTAGCAGAAAGAATCCCAATATTTCGCTTAATCTTTTTTAGCAATATAGCTTACATGACTTTTCCATGATAAATTAGAATCTATTATAATACCTAAATATTTTAATGTAAAACTAAGTAAAATAGTACATAAGATATGATGACAGACTGCGGGTCGGTGACTGGGGAGGTGGAGGGAAAAAGAACAAATGTGTCTGCAGGCTTAAAAGCAGAAAGTTCTTCTTGCGATGATGGCAATAGTAGAAAGGGGCTTTGTGTACGAGATGACCAACCTTTTGTACTTAACTTTGACACGCTCCCAATTTTCATTGGACAGGAGACTTTCATTGTTGTCAGATTAGAACACAACCCACGAACTGATAAGAGATAGGAAATGCCTCGCGATAAAATAACATGCTTTCTGTCATCTGCATAATGTTTGTTTTTTATCTTGAGTCATTTGCAAACAAGACATCGAGAGCTCCGCAAGGCACCGCACTAGTTTTCTGAAGAGCTAGGTAGAAGACAATAGAAACGAAAACGTTTGGGATAAATGGCCACAAATGTGACGAGTTTAATTGACACTAAGGTTACAAACAAAGATTAAAATCTCTTCAGGAAAGGTGGGGTTAAAAATATCGCCACAAGCCACAGCAATGTGGCAACCCCACCAAGGCGCTGGCGGAACTCTTGAAAGGCAAGGCACACCGAACAGTGATGCAACAGCCCCTGACTGACCAGCGTCACTGAACGAGAATTACAGGTTATGGCACACCGAACAGTGGCGCCACAGCCCCTGCCTGACCAGCGTCACTGAACGAAAATCAAAAGTTTATGTCACTTAAAGGCGAGTAACAGAATATGCTAGTGACTGATGGAGGACCGACGTGCATATAAGGTCATAAAAATTAAAAAAAACTTGGGTATTAATAGCCCGGAAACAGCCCTTGACTGACACAACCGGACAACAGTATCTTACTACGAATACACGATGATGCAGATCTTATATCAAGGAGATCTGGTAAATACAGACCCTCGGAATGCCATAATAAAGTATTTCCAGTAAGTTAGAGAGGAAATGAACGGCAATGAAGAAGCAGTCCAATACCTGACCTTCTACATTGACCCGACTAACATTGTAACAATCATATCACTAACGAACCGAACGAGCTAAGACAGTAGGGCGATATGGTAAAGAATAACTTATTACCCAAAGAAGCGATCAAGCACTGTGTTGAACAGATACACTAGAAGAAAGTCAGTCAGTGAGGAAGCAGTCCTATACCTGACCCTCCACACTGACCAGACTGCTATTATTAAAAACAGAAACTAACTATAAAACTGGGAGTTAGACCTGAAGGCTAGTTAATTTGCATGCAAGGTGTCGGACCTGATATAAACTTTAAACGCATCGGATTTCCAGCGACCAAGCACCCGAATTTGGGGGTCAGAAAAACCTTTGTCGGCCGCGTGACAAGCAGCGCCAATTCGAAAGCTGACCTTTGTATCTGCTCGTGTCTAGACCGCAAAATAACAAGTAGCGATGTAATTCTGCATTGAACTGACTAACTGTTATTGGGCTCATGTTGGAATGGCAAAAAAGTGGCCCGGGCTGGTGACCTCTGTTTTTGCAAAAATTGAGCATAGCCTGAACTGGGCAAAATGGTGAGGAAAGCTCCCGTTCGATCAAGATATCGAATGGACGGTTGGTGGTATTGTGTTTAAACTTTGTGATTGTTATTTTTATCATGTGAACGATTCCTGTCTGAGTGAGAAAGTGGAGTTGATTGTACTGAACTACTGCGCTGCCAGAATTTGCGCTCTTAGCCGCTAGCTCACCGATCCTAAAGAAGCCGTAAAAGGCGAGTAAGAACATAGCAGAATAAAGAGTATGTTGAAAGGCTGATGATGCAGTATGACCAAGAGAACCGACCAGCTTGTGTAACACAGGCCGCGAAATTGGTATACGGATATCACAATAACCCTGTCGACTGAGGGCTGTCAATAACTTATTGATTAAAAATGCCTGCGTAGGATCACATAAACCTTTCAATTTGTGCATGTAACTGATGGCGGACAGATAAGATTTAATGGTCGACGAGGCTAATTTCTGTGCGTGGAGATAAGAGATAAAGAGGGCCATCGCAGGTATTGATATGGGTAAATCAGGATTTTCCGAATGAAAAAACTGTTTAGTTAAAGCAGTAAAAGTAGCCCAAGCTCTCTGGTAAAGTTTGTGTGTGCCTGACGACAGTGCGGAATTTAACAAGCCTTGTAGCATAGGGACCAATTCTCTGGAAGAAGTTGGGTGGGAACTGGAGTTGGCAATTTGTCCGCCCCGGGCAAGAGTTGCTTGAACTGCTCGACCTGAAAACGTGAAATGTAATCCGCACCAGTATTATGCACGCCCGGAATGTGGTGCGCTTGAAACAAAATATTATATGTAAGTGATGTTAAAACGAGATCGCAAACTAAAATCATGACTAAAGGATGTTTAGAGGTCTGGTGGTTAATGATATCGACAATAGTGGCATTATCGGTGTAAAAGGCCACGCATTTGTTGGCCATAAGTGGCCCCCAAATGTGCAACGAAAGGACTATCGGAAACAGTTCTAAAATGGCAATATTTAAGGACGTCCGTGAAGCAGGCCATGCGCCGCAAAACCAAGGCTTACCAAAGATGGCACCATAGCCCTTAGAACTGGCTGCATCAGTAAACAGCTCGAGGGAAGACGACGTTTCCCATTTATCATCCAAGAAAAACCTTTTGGCATTAAACTTATCCAAAAAGGTAAGCCAAGTGGCCATGTCGGACTTGGCGTCTTTACTTAGACGAATGAGGTGGTATGGGCGCTTGGCCCCTTTGGTAAGATCAATCATGCGGCGGAGAAAGGCGCGGCCTGGGACAATAACTAAACAGGTGAAATTTAAAAGGCCTAATAAAGACTGCAATTCCCTAAGAGTAACCTTACGCCGTTTATAAAAGGTACGTAACAACATACAACATTTCTGAAGCTTATCGACTGGCAGCCTGGCTTCCTTCCTTACCGTGTCAAGCGTGATTCCCGCAAACTGTAAAGTCGTATCTGGGCCAACAGTTTTTTCCTGTGCTATGGGCACACCGATGTACTTGCACATGCTAAGAAAATTAGTTAAGTCGGCATGGCATTTGTCTTGACTATCAGCAATAAACAGGAAATTGTCTTAAGTGTGTAGGACCCCTGAAGCTCCTAAACGGTTCTTGGCAAGCCATTTTAGTGCATACTAAAAGCTTCAAAAATAGCGCATGAAGAGGAGCAGCCCATGGGGAGACAGCGATCGAAGTAGTACAAATTTTGTCATTTCATGCCCAACAAAGCAAAGTCATTGGGATGAACTGGTATGATTCGAAAAGCGGACTTGACATCTGTTTTCGCCATAAAACAACCAGCCCCCTTCTGTTTGATGACAGATATGGCATCGTTGATTGACGCATAGTAAACTGACGAACAATCCTCCGGAATGAAATCATTAACAGATGAGCCGGGGGATAGGATAAGTGATGTATAAGACGAAATTCCGAGGGATCCTTCTTGGGAACTATGCCTAGCAGAGCACAACGAAAATTTTGTAAAGGCGGTTCAGAAAATGGGCCAACGATGCGACCAGCCTCGCGTTCCTTGTTTAATTTGGAAACAATGATTTGTGGCTGCTCTAGAGCGCTTTTCAGATTAGGTGATTCAAAAGAGTGCCGCTCACCCACAAGATTGATTCTAAAACCACAATAAAAACCAGAAACTAAATATTCCTTAAGGGAAGCAGGGTAGCCGTGTAGAAGATATTCAAGGCTGTCCACCTTTATGGGCGTGACCGGCCCGGCTGTGTAAGACTTGATCCAGTCTTGGGGAGGGCGGCACGCTGTTGATTAATGGCGGAGCACTGGCTAACTGGGTGCTTGGCACCGCATTGGAAACAAATATGCGCGAATTTGCAACCACAGTATTTGCCGGCGTGAAATGACCAGCAGGTCCCTTTGGGAAAGGACTGTCAATACATGGTGCAGGGAGATGCTATATCCGCCTTAAGTTGCACGGGTTTTGCACGAAAAGTGATAACCGCCTTAATCCGTTCCCAATGAACGGTATCCCAAGGGTACCTGTCAGGGGCTGACTGTCGTATGTAACGAAACTGTTCGTCATAGAAATACCAGTCGCCAGGTTTAGTAGAAATGTCGCGAACAATCTCACTATATTTCATTAGCCTAGGGAAAAAATCGCAACAAAAATATTAAAGGTTGACAGCCACTGTAGAAAAGTGTGAATTTGTTTTGGAGGGTTGGCATGGCTCAAGGGTCAGACGAGGTTGATTGGACGAGCTAGACAAGGGTGTTAAACAGACAGAAAATCTATCCTGGTTAGGGGAAGATGTGAGAAGGGTCCCAAACTCGATGAATTCATTAGCCATAATTTTTGCCCAAAGCTTGGGGCTCACCCTACTACCTAGAGCCACCGCAATACTGGTGAAGGGTTCTCTATTAGACGGCAATGAAAGCGGCTGTGCTGTGAACTTGGTGGCTGTACCTTCATCCTGTACTGACGCCTCTACCAGCTCTTTCTCTGTAGCGACCGGAGTTGGTGCTTTGTTGACCTGCCCCAGTGCCTGCTGGACAGCTTGGGTGACAGCGAGAGATATCGTTGCGGACAGAGCTTGCACGTCCACCGTCATGAGGTTCTGTGGAGCCGTGGTAGTAACTGATTCTGCTGTTTCTTCGGTGAGCTCTGAAACCCTCTGCCTTTTGGCTTTCGATCGGGTGGCGGGTGCGGAACGCTTCTTGGGCGGCATAACTTAGCGATAAGAACATGTCAGTTAACTTCCTGAGACTATCAATGTCTAAATTAAAATTGCCTTGAGGGGCGGTACCAGAAAAACGCGATGGCAATGTTAGCCAAACTATTTAGACAAAATAAAGGGTGTGAAAAGCCGAATTCCAGGGAAGAGTAGAAATATAGTGCCAGCACAGGATACCGAGTGCATAGGGCACACCCTAATTAAGTAGTTAGGGCGGACGGATAAGGATTGTACACTTGCATGGCATCTGGCGGCGAAAAAATGAAAAATAGTGCCAAAGCCACCTAAATGCAAAATCATAAGATTCCAGTTCCTACCAGGACCAAAAAACTAATATAAAACAGTGTACAGCCAGTGTCACGCACAGATTAGCAGCAACGCTAAACAGTAAAATCAAAGGCTGACATGCAACCAGTGCTGTGTGCAAATAAGCTGCAATGGCTAAACAATAAGATCAAAGGCTGACATGCAGCCAGTGCCGTGCGCAAATAAGCTGCAACCACTAAACAGTAGAATCAAAGGCTGACACGCAGCCAGTGCTGTGCACAAATAAGCGGCAATGATTAAACAGTAAAATCAAAGGCTGACACGCAGCCAGTGCCGTGCGCATATAAGCCACAACGATGAAAATAAAACATCAAAGGCTGACACAAACTGGATTGGGCTTGGTCCACAAATTAACATTACTGCATAACACTCGAACGAAATGAAAAGTAACAAAAGAAATTACTGGTTACCATCACTAGTAAAAACTCGAAGAGATTTGAGTACTGCTCCCTGAAGGCTGCGATATAACTTATATTGCCTCCTACTATTTAAGTGAATGCCATCCGCAGAAAAGAAACTATTGCGGGCCCTCCAAAAACCCCTATGGCCCCAGTATATGGCGTAAGGGATGGGCTCCGAGACTGCCCCTGGGATATTGTTTTAAAATATCGACTCTTGGTTGAAAACCACAGCTGAGCGTCGACGGATAGTCTGGCATACGCATACACCCTTGACACGATATGAATCATGCAGCAAGTGCACGAAATCCTCCATGGCAGAGCCCACTTGCAAAGGAGGAGAAGATGTTAAATCATTAGTGACAAGTTTTTTTTTTTTTTTTACTTTTATTACAATATAACATTATATGTAGACATTACAGTAGAAAAGTTGCTTACAAAAAAGTTAATTAATACAGCCATGGATCTTACAGCACTAACGCTACTTGTCTACTTGTCTAAAACATCTTTAATTAAATACATACAAAACAATACATGAATATGTACATACATAAAAACAGAAAGACAGGCCAGACATACCAATACGAAGAAAAAAAAGGAACTAAGAAGAAGATTACACTGCTTTCTAGTTGATGATGGTGCGTGACATAGGAGGACCAAACTAAATGAAGAGTGTCGAAAAGCTAAGGAAATTTTCAAGCTTAGGAGCTTTCCCTTGTGTCTTACAGATCCATATAAAATATCTGGCAAGTAGGAAGTAGAGGTATATTTGTTTGTGAAAAAGATTCGGCCTGAGGCCTAAAGCAATTGCTGCGTCAAGGTTAATATTCTCTAAAATCGTTGCGTTGTCAAGGTTATCTGTAATCCAGCCTTTAAAATCTCTCCAAAAAGAGGAGGTTACACTGCAGGACCAAAATAAATGAATTAGACTCTCAATTTCGAGTTCACAAAAGGTACAAATATCGCTTTGCTTGAGTCCTATTTCCTTAAGAAAATCATTTGTAGCTAACCTTCGATGAAGAAGTTTAAACTGGAAGGTGATTAATTTGGTTAATTTAATGTATTTGAATGGGGCTTGGTAAACAAATTTCCAATCAACGTCTTCACGAGTTTTCAGATGGCAGTCCAGCACCCATTTTTCTTGACTTTGAGCTGGGCGTTGTTGTTTCACAGTAATCATTTTTTTGTATACTATTCTATTAGGCTTTTTGGCCTTTAAGAAAGTTTCAACGAAGCTTTGATAATTGCTGTCCCTTATATGCATACTAACTTTACATCTCTCCCTGAGAGATTTTAAAGAAGAAATCAAACCATTGAAACTGAGAATGTTTGTTTTAATATTGTATCATTCAGTGAATTCATAAAAAGAAAGGAAAGTGTTTGCTTCCTTCATTAGATGTGAAACCTTTGAAATACCTTTAACAAACCATTCTTTATAGTACACTGGCCTGTTTTCAATTCTTATTAGAGAATTATGCCACAAGCTCATTGAGAGGAAGTGTTCAAAAGAATTTAGGTTATCTTCATAGCTGGTCTCAGACCAAATTTGCAAAATTTCTTTAATAAAGGCATCCGATAATCCTTTAATTTTGGGTAAATCTTCTTTTTTAAGATTACCTTTGAAAACAGCAGTACCACCATAATTTTTTTGACTCGTCGTCAAAAAAAAGTTTCCATTTACCTAAGTTTGTCTCGTCAAGATATTTAATGACCCACATGGTTTTAAGTGCTTTATTAAAAGATTGTATGTCTATCATTCTTAGGCCTCCTTGAGAGTAATCCCCTATCATTATGTCCCGTTTAATCTTGTCGCCCTTTCCATTCCATAAAAAATTGAAGAAAACTTTATTAATTTCATTTAAAATATAGTGCTCTGTTGGCAAGGGCGACAGGATATAAACAAGTTGAGAGGCAACCAGGCTCTTTAAAACCGTTATTTTCCCCATTAAGCTTAGTCGTCAGTTTTCCCAGCAGCTTAGGCAGTTGGTTATTTTCACCTGCTTTTCAGAAAAGTTTACACCCGTGACTTCTTCTGGGTTGGTTGAAAACCAGACAGCTAAAGCTTTTACTTTTTTCTTAACCCATTTAAAATCTTTTTCTGGACAGAGAATGACCCCACTCCCTTTGTTAGCTCCTATCCAGAGGACCTCTGTTTTCTTGTCATTTAATTTTAAACCTGAAATTTTCCTGAAATCATCCAGGACCTGCAAAGAGGACCTGATTTCATTTGAACCATCTAAGATAAGAGTAGTATCATCCGCATATTGGCTGATTTTAATTTCTTGTCCCAAAACCTTAATTCCTTTTATGTCTTGAATGGTCCTTACTTTTTCAGCTAAAATCTCTACGCAAAGGATAAAAAGATACGGTGATAAGGGGCATCCCTGCCTAACTCCTCTTTCTAGTTTGAAGAAGTTTGAAGACCAGCCATTGTTTAAGACACAGCTTTCAGAGTTATTGTAAAAAGTATTAATGCAGTTCACCAAAGAATTAAGGGCCAAAATTGAAATGTAGAAGCGTTTTGTGAATGAAGGCCCATTCCACTGTGTCAAAAGCTTTTTCAAAATCTAAAAAGAGTAGTAAACCTGGAATATTTTTGGTCGCTGCAAACTTTATGACGCCATCAATTAGCCTGATATTCTCTCCAATAAATCTTCCCTTCATAAATCCAGTTTGATCGTTATTTATCAGCTTCAGAAGAGCTTTTTTAACCCTGTTTGCAATTGCTTTAGCTGCTATCTTATAGTCACAATTAAGTAAAGTAATGGGACGCCAATTTTTTACCTGATTGAGTTCTGCATCCTTTTAAAGCAATTGCTGCGTCAAGGTTAATATTCTCTAAAATCGTTGCGTTGTCAAGGTTATCTGTAATCCAGCCTTTAAAATCTCTCCAAAAAGAGGAGGTTACACTGCAGGACCAAAATAAATGAATTAGACTCTCAATTTCGAGTTCACAAAAGGTACAAATATCGCTTTGCTTGAGTCCTATTTCCTTAAGAAAATCATTTGTAGCTAACCTTCGATGAAGAAGTTTAAACTGGAAGGTGATTAATTTGGTTAATTTAATGTATTTGAATGGGGCTTGGTAAACAAATTTCCAATCAACGTCTTCACGAGTTTTCAGATGGCAGTCCAGCACCCATTTTTCTTGACTTTGAGCTGGGCGTTGTTGTTTCACAGTAATCATTTTTTTGTATACTATTCTATTAGGCTTTTTGGCCTTTAAGAAAGTTTCAACGAAGCTTTGATAATTGCTGTCCCTTATATGCATACTAACTTTACATCTCTCCCTGAGAGATTTTAAAGAAGAAATCAAACCATTGAAACTGAGAAGTTTGTTTTAATATTGTATCATTCAGTGAATTCATAAAAAGAAAGGAAAGTGTTTGCTTCCTTCATTAGATGTGAAACCTTTGAAATACCTTTAACAAACCATTCTTTATAGTACACTGGCCTGTTTTCAATTCTTATTAGAGAATTATGCCACAAGCTCATTGAGAGGAAGTGTTCAAAAGAATTTAGGTTATCTTCATAGCTGGTCTCAGACCAAATTTGCAAAATTTCTTTAATAAAGGCATCCGATAATCCTTTAATTTTGGGTAAATCTTCTTTTTTAAGATTACCTTTGAAAACAGCAGTACCACCATAATTTTTTTGACTCGTCGTCAAAAAAAAGTTTCCATTTACCTAAGTTTGTCTCGTCAAGATATTTAATGACCCACATGGTTTTAAGTGCTTTATTAAAAGATTGTATGTCTATCATTCTTAGGCCTCCTTGAGAGTAATCCCCTATCATTATGTCCCGTTTAATCTTGTCGCCCTTTCCATTCCATAAAAAATTGAAGAAAACTTTATTAATTTCATTTAAAATATAGTGCTCTGTTGGCAAGGGCGACAGGATATAAACAAGTTGAGAGGCAACCAGGCTCTTTAAAACCGTTATTTTCCCCATTAAGCTTAGTCGTCAGTTTTCCCAGCAGCTTAGGCAGTTGGTTATTTTCACCTGCTTTTCAGAAAAGTTTACACCCGTGACTTCTTCTGGGTTGGTTGAAAACCAGACAGCTAAAGCTTTTACTTTTTTCTTAACCCATTTAAAATCTTTTTCTGGACAGAGAATGACCCCACTCCCTTTGTTAGCTCCTATCCAGAGGACCTCTGTTTTCTTGTCATTTAATTTTAAACCTGAAATTTTCCTGAAATCATCCAGGACCTGCAAAGAGGACCTGATTTCATTTGAACCATCTAAGATAAGAGTAGTATCATCCGCATATTGGCTGATTTTAATTTCTTGTCCCAAAACCTTAATTCCTTTTATGTCTTGAATGGTCCTTACTTTTTCAGCTAAAATCTCTACGCAAAGGATAAAAAGATACGGTGATAAGGGGCATCCCTGCCTAACTCCTCTTTCTAGTTTGAAGAAGTTTGAAGACCAGCCATTGTTTAAGACACAGCTTTCAGAGTTATTGTAAAAAGTATTAATGCAGTTCACCAAAGAATTAAGGGCCAAAATTGAAATGTAGAAGCGTTTTGTGAATGAAGGCCCATTCCACTGTGTCAAAAGCTTTTTCAAAATCTAAAAAGAGTAGTAAACCTGGAATATTTTTGGTCGCTGCAAACTTTATGACGCCATCAATTAGCCTGATATTCTCTCCAATAAATCTTCCCTTCATAAATCCAGTTTGATCGTTATTTATCAGCTTCAGAAGAGCTTTTTTAACCCTGTTTGCAATTGCTTTAGCTGCTATCTTATAGTCACAATTAAGTAAAGTAATGGGACGCCAATTTTTTACCTGATTGAGTTCTGCATCCTTTTAAGGTATTAATTTGATTATTCCTCTCCTTTGCGACACTGAAAGTTGTCCTTTCTCAAAGCCATAGTTAATTGCCTCCAGTAACTCGTCAGCGATGTCTCGCCAAAAGACTTTATAAAATTCTGCAGGAATACCATCTGTTCCAGGTGATTTGTCAGGGGCCATAGATTTCAATGACTCCAGGCATTCTAGTTTAGTCAGTGGACCTTCACTTTTTTCCTTTTCGTCTGGGTCTAAAGTTTTGTCCTTAAGGTTGCCGAAGAAATTGCCGTCCGTCTGAAGGTGCCGAATGTCAATAGTTGATTTATAGAGGTTTTTATAAAACTTTTCACATTCACTTAAAATCTCTTTGTCCTTCGTTACAAACACATTTTCTCCAAGTTTTAATTGGCTTATTACTCCATTCCTGCAATGTCTTTTCTCAAGATTTAGGAAATATTTTGTTTTTTCCCCCTTCATTATGCCATCTGCTCTTAGCTCGCAAGATTGCACCTTTAGTTTTATACTCAATTATTTTCTCTAATTCAGCTTTTTTGACCTCCAGTTCCCTAAAAGCCTGCATCTTTTCTTGATTTTCAGAGCTATTTGTCTCTATTATATTTTGTAGAATGTTAATATTCTTCTCTAGTTCTTCTTCCGTTCTTGTCATACATTTCTTTTTATTGGCTGCATACTTTAAAGAATGTTCCCGGATTTTCAGTTTAATTACCTCCCACAGCAGGGCAGGGTTCACGTTGTTGTCGTGCTTGTATTCATCATGCACATTTTTAATTACCGATCGAATTTGATTGACAGTCAATTTCGGAAAGAAAAGAAGTGTTCAATTTCCAATAGCCAGGTCTCCGCTCATTTGAATGGAGTGCTATATTGATTACTATCATAGAGTGGTCTGTTTTAAAACCCATTGTAATGTCAGCTCCTATTACATAACACATTAAGCTTTGACTTACTAGAAAAAAATCTAGTCTGCAGTGAATTTCGGGTTTTTTTTGGTGCCATGTGTATCGCAGAATATCGGGATTTAAAACCCGCCACACGTCAATAAGATTTAGCTCATCAATGAATTTTTCTAAGGTTTTGACTGAATTGGTGTGTGTTTTGTAGCGGCCACCTTTCTTATCTTTATTTAGATCTAGGACAAGGTTGAAGTCGCCGCCTATTATTAAATGATCGCATTGAAAATCATCTACGTGGACAAAGAAATCTTGAAAGAATCTAGGTTCGTCATTGTTGGAGCATATAAGTTTGCCAAGGTGATACATTTACCTTCAGTTTTGATGTCGCAAATGAATCTGCCGTTTGTGTCTGAGTAGATCCGCAAAATTTCAAATGAGAAGTTGTTGTTAAACAGGATAGCAGTACCACCCCTAGCGCTGGAGAGGCAGCTAAAAATTGATTTGTAACCCCATTCTGATGACCACAAAGATATTGTATTGGTACTGCAGTGCACCTCTTGAAGAAGATAAATATGAAAATTTTTTGCTCTTAGCCAGTTAAATGTTTCTCTTCGCTTCAGTTTGTCTCCCATACCGCGAACATTAAGTGAACTTATTTTAATATTCATTTTCGGAATAATACAGGTTTTTTAATTTTATTTTTGGGAGCAGTGTTACAAAATACTAGCTGAATGGCTTGTCTGTCAACAAAAACAGGATTAAACATACACCTAACAAAGGGAGTCACTAAGGAACAAAAAAAAATTACCATACGACACATTAAAATAAGCTATTCCAGGTATGTTAAGTCCCAGCAGGATTGTGTTTGAAAGGGTTCGTTAGCCTTTTTGTAAAAATTTGCATATCATTCAATTCTTAATTCTTTGATGTCTTAACAAAAGGGAAAAAAAGAGAAATGTTGACTAAATATAAATGTCTATATTATTTTAAATATTCCGGAATATGGTTGTGGTCGTATCTTTCGTTATTGATGATGAGAAAACGCCCAACAACTTTTGCATCTGGAAGACCCACGCTCTCTCTTGCCTTCATCATGGCTTTAATTAAAGTCTTTCTCTCTAGTTGTATCGCTCTCGCAAAGTCCTCTGTTATGTAAGCATTGGGGTAGTTATCCGAATTTTTAATCTTACCTCTGTTTTGCCATATTAAATCTCTATCCTGACGACTAATGAAACGTGCAATGATAGGTCTGCATCTTCCCTCCTGCTTTACACCCACTCTGCGTACAGCGTGGAACTTTATGTCCGCGGTATTGATACCCATTTCATTCTGAATAACTCTGTGTATTAAAATCTTGCAATCTTCTTTCTCAATCTCCGTTATGTTGTTAAACCTCAGATTCTCCCGCCTCGTATACTGTTCCAGCTTGATGTTGTTCTCTGTTTCAGCCTTCAGTCTCTTTTCTAAGACTTCAATTTTTTTGTTCAAAACGTCCAACCCAGTCTTTATTTCCTTTGAATTGTTTTCCGTCTTCTCCTTTATAGTGTCCACGTCATTTTGAGTGAAGGTTATGCTTTGCTCAAGAGCTTTAAGTTGGGCCTTCATCGCTTTGGTTTCGTTTTTAAAGTCCTCGGGTAGTCTGGTCACTTCCTCACATAGACTAGCGAAGCCGTCCTCCATAGCCTTTTTTAAGGAGTCGATGGAGTTTTAAGATCAGTCGCCATGGCTTCTTCTTCGTTGGCTGACAAGCTCGATCCCTTTTTTTTTCGCTTATTTCCCATACAAAAAATTGTTTTAACCCTATAAAGTTAAAACATTTGATCGAAGAAGTGTTAAGATGACACTTGCAATATCTCAGGATCAGAAAACTAGGCATAGAAACCCATTGCGTGCCGACAGTTAGAAAGCACGTCCGTACGCCATGCTGCCAGTTCCAGTCCTCCCATTAGTGACAAGTTGCACAATAACTATATCTGGGCGAAATGAGTGAAGGATGCCTAGATCGAACTTGACCGTTTTAGCGATTGTGCGCCCCCCAACTCCACGCCAATGTATGTGAGCGGACGCCGTCAAATGGAACGTTAAATCCAAATGCCCAGAGTCACTTTCAGTAAAATCATGTAAGCGACGAATAAACAAATGGCCCAGAATTAAAACACAAGGTGTACCCATATTAGACTACCCGTTGGAAGAGCTCAGCAATTAAACAAAAATGGGGTCAAAGTAAATGAACTCTAGAAATATTGTACGTCAAAATAACTAAAGGTAACTTGCCTGAAAGAACAAATATGTCTGAAGGCTTAAAAGCAGAAAGTTCTTCTTGCGATGATGGCAATAGTAGAAAGGGGCTGCGTGTACGAGATAACCAACCTTGTGTACTTAACTTTGACACGCACCCAATTTTCATTGGACAGGAGACTTTCAATGTTGTCAGATTAGAACACAACCCACAAACTGATAAGAGAGGAAATGCCTCGCGATAAAATAACATTATGCTTTCTGTCATTGGCATAATGTTTGTTTTTACAGGGAATCTGGGAAACAACAGACATTAATAAGAATACAACAATAATAAGAATACAAGTGACTAATAGTCATTGACAAGATCGCTTTTTACTGATTTCTTGAAGTTTGAAATAGAGCAGGTTTTCAAATTTTCACTGATTGAGTTCCATACTTTGGGGCCCTTAACTTTTATGTCAAATATTCCATAATTAGTTCCTACTTTAGGTAAAGTATAGGACGTATTAGAGGCACTTCTTGTATTGTAATTATGTCTTTTATTGACTTGAGTGAAGAAAGTATCAGACAGCAATATTAAGAAAGACAAGATCAGGCAGTTTAATAATATTTAAGCATTTGAAAATTGGACTGGAATGCTCATGAAATTTAGAGAAGGTCATCACTCACATTGCTCTCTTTTGTAAATAAACAAAGGCTGGGTAGTTGAGGAATAGGTTTTAAATGTTTTTTTATTTCCAAAGAAGAATACATTGTGTAAAACATCTTACCCAGTGGTTCAAAGAGGTTTTTGATACTAGCTTGAAAGAAATGTGTTTACATGCTACTTGTGTTTTAATTTTGATATTGTTAAAGATGGATATTCTCAATGTCCATTACCTGTCAACATGATGAGTGCTGTCTGGTCATATTATAATTTAATCTTGCCTTCCTAGGCTATGCTCCTGAGAGTATACATGCATTACTCTGTAATCGTTAAACCCAACACAATTCATTTTAAAGTTGAGACATTGGCTTCTAAGATGATTATGGTGACTTCAAATTATTTCAATATGTACACAGAAATGTACAATTAATTAACAAACAATTTAACCTTTGATTAAATGCTTAAAGGCCAAATATTTCGTCTGAAATCTCTTCAAATGAAGAATGATCCTCGCAGTTCTTCATTTGATTTCATTTCTGCAGTTCATATATGATTCATTTCATATATCATTCACGAAATCTCTTCATATGCAGTTACTTATTTTTTAATATCTCCATAAACTGGCTTTTCATCTTTCATCTCCCTTAGAAGGTTTAACTTTTCTTCTTCAGCCCTCTCTCTTTTTTCGGTATATGTCTGTAGGAAAGTGAGTATTTCAGCTGCTGACGAATTACTCTTTCGTTTCCACTGTCTTCGAGG